>CAUYPK010048825.1:0-83901 GCA_963574355.1 Loris lydekkerianus | reverse complement strand
GGTGCCTGTAGTCCCAGCTACTTGGGAAGCTGAGGCAAGAGAATTGCCTAAGCCCAAGAGCTAGAGGTTACTGTGAGCTGTGATACTACAGCACTCTCCCGAGGGCAAGAAAGTGAGACTCTGCCTCTAAAAAAATTAATTAATTAAAAAAGAAGACATTTGGTGCATGCATAGTTTTATAAAATTAGTACAATTGGAAACGCAGGAAATGCCTTAAACTAGGTATATGCTCTTTCATACAAAGATACTTTTTATTCTTGAGTTCTGAGTTGAAGAATGAAGAGAAACCAAATCCCATTCGATTGTATTTACATAAAGATAGAATATGGATGGAAAAGAACACTTAATTGTGTTTGTTGAAAAGCATTCATTTGATGCCTTTATAGGATATCAAAGTCTTCATTTATATCAGATACCCATAAACAGCTTTGGGACAAGCAGCTCTTCCTCTTGTCCTTGTATATCTGGTGAACTTTGTGCCTTAATTGCTTTATGGAGAAAATAAGATAGAAATGTGAGCTGATGAAAGCCAGAGAAGAAAAAAGACCTATGGCTCCTTCCATGAGCCAGGTCCAACCCTTTGTTTTTTTAAGCTATTTGAACAAGAACAGGCAGGGTGAGGACTGTATCTCTTTCACTAGTAGAATGGAAGATGATGCAGAATAGAACTATGATTAGGGGACAAGAAAGGCAGAAACTTGTGAGGTCCTTTATAATTGATTAAAAATTTTGACCCCACTCAGGCCAGGCATAGTGGCTCACCTATAATCCTAGCACTCTGGGTGGCCCAGCCAGGTGGATTACTTGAGCTCAGGAGTTCAAGACCAGCCTGAGCAAGAGCGAGACCATATCTCTACTAAAAATAGAAAAACTAGCTGAGCATTTTGGTTGAGTGCCTATAGTCCCAGCTACTTGGAAGGCTGAGGCAAGAGGATCTCTTGATCCCAAGAGTTGAGATTGCTCTGAGCTAGGCTGATGCCATGGCACTCTACCCAGAGTGACAAAGTGAGACTCTGTCTGAAGAAAAAAAAACAATTCTGACCCCAAAGCAAGAGTGAGATCCTGATTTTATAAGAAGGAAGAGAGGGAGAAAGGAAGAAAGGGAGGGAGGGAGGGAAAAGAAAGAAGGAAAGGAAAGAAAGAAAAAGAAAAATTAGGCCAGATGAGGTGGCTCTTGCCTAAACTCCCAGCACTTCAGGGGGCCAAGGCAGGATCGCTTGAGCTCAGGAGTTCAAGACCAGCCTGAGCAAGAACAAGGTCCCATCTCTACAAAAAATAGAAAGATTAGCCGGATGTTGTGGCAGACGCCTGTAGTCCCAGCTACTTGGGAAGCAAAGCAGGAGTATCACTTGAACCCAAGAATATGAGATTGCTATGAACTAGGCTATTGCCATGGCACTGTAGCCTAGACAACAGAGTGAGGCAGAAGAATCATTTAAGGTCAAGAGTCTGAGACCAGCCTGAGCTACATAGTGAGACCTCAACTCTATAAAAAAATACAAAAATTACTTCAGCATGGTGGCATGTACCTGTAGTCCCAGTTACTTAGGAAGTTGAGGCAGGAAAATCATTGACCCCAGGAATTTGAGGGTGCAATGAGCTCTGATGATGCAGTTTAGTTCAAGCAATAGAGAATACCGTCTGAAGAAGGAGGAAGAGGAGGAAGGAGAAAAAAAGAAGAGGAGAAAGAGGACGAGAAAAAGAAGAAGTTGAATTATCAAATATGGACTTAAAAGTATCAAGGCTCGGCTCCCATAGCTCAGTCGTTAGGGCACCAGCCATATACACTGACGTTGGCAAGTTCAAACCCCGCCTGGACATGCTAAATAACAATGACAGCTACAAGAACAAAAATAGCCAGGCATTGTGGTGGGTGCCTATAGTCCCAGCTACTTGGGGGGCTGAGGCAAGAGAATTGCTTAAGCCCAAGAGTTGGAGGTTGCTGTGAGCTGTGATGCCACAGCACTCTACCAAGGGGTAACATCATAAAACTCAGGCTCAAAAAAAAAAAGTATCTATCAAAAATATGTTCAAGGGGATCGGTGCCTGTAGCTCAGGGGCTAGGGTGCCAGCCACATACACCAGGACTGGCAGGTTTGAACCTGACCAGGGTTTGCCTAACAACAATGGCAACTACAACCAAAAAATAGCCTGGTGTTGTGGCAGGCGCCTGTAGTCCCAGCTACTTGGGAGGCTGAGGCAAAAGATTCCCTTAAGCCTAAGAGTTTGAGGATGCTGTGACTCCATGGCACTCTACTGAGGGTGGCATAGTGAGACTCAGTCTCAAAAAAAACCAAAACATGTTCAAGGACTTAAGGTAAAGATAGTCATAATTAGTGAACAGATAAGAAATCTTACAGTAGAAATGGAAACATAAAAAAAAGAACCAAATGAAATTCTAGAATTAAAACCTGCACTATCGAAAGTAAAAAATTCACTAGATAGGCTTACCAACATATTGGAGACACTAAGGGAAAGATTCAGTGAAGTGGAAGATAGATCAAAGAAGTATCCGAAGCAAGATTGCAAAAAAGCCAATGAAGGGAATCTCAAAATAGGCTAAATGAAACCAGAAACAATATAGTAAATATACACAAGAGTGTTTATATACACACGTACTATACAATTCCATTCATATGACATTCAGGAACAGGTAGTAATTGTCCAAAGAGAGGTAAGAATTGAATGGGGAAAACATGAGGGAACTTTCTAGGGTAATTATAGTGGTGATTACATGGCTGTAGAGAATCATCAAATCTCATAAATGGTACATTTAAGAGCTGGGTATTTCACTGTGTTGACTGGATTAACCTAAAATAAGGCAGGAAGAAAATGAACAGGAACACTAAACAGATGATAAAATAGGGAATGGATAAGAAAATGGTATACTTAAACCTAACCGTATTAGTAAGTACTAATTAAGAAGTGTAAAGTATGTGAGTAAACATGAAAGTTAGATTTTTTTCTTAATGTCTCTGAAAACTACAAAATGATGAAAGAAATTAAAGAATATTGTGGGCCGAGCATGGTGGTTCATACCTGTATCCTAGCACTCTGAAAGCCCGAGGTGTGTGGATTGCTTGAGCTCAAAAGTTCAAAACCAGCCTAAGTAAGAGCAAGACCCTATCTCTACTAAAAATAGAAAAACTAGCCAGGTGTTGTAGCAGCCACCTGTAGTCCCAGCTACTTGGGAGGCTAAGGCAAGAGGACCACTTGAGCTCAAGAGTATGAGGTTGCTGTGAGTTATGACGCCACCACACTCTACTAGGGGTGACAAAGTGAGACTCTGTCTTAAAAAACTAAATTAAGGCTCAGTGGCCGTAGCACAGTGGCTACAGCGCCAGCCACATACACCAAGGGTGGAGGGTTTAAACCCAGCCCAGGACAACTAAATAACAACAACAATTGCAACAAAAAAATAGCTGAGCATTGTGGCAAGCACCTGTAGTCACAGCTATTTGGGTAGCTGAGGCAAAGAAAATCGCTCAAGCTCAAGAGTTTGAGGTTGCTGTGAGCTGTGACACTACAGCACTCTACCCAGGGCAACATAGTGAGGCTGTCTCAAAAAAAAAAAAAAAAATTAAATTAAATAATAAAATAAAAAATAAATTAAAAAATAAAGAGTATTGTGGTAGGCTAACACTAAAATAATTCCAAGTGATTGCCCAACCCGATATTCACCCCCTCTTATTTTGTGTAGACCTGACTTGGTAACTTGTTTCTAACAAAAATAAGATAGCAAAAGAAATAGGATGTCACTTCTGAGATTAGTTTACAAAAGACTGTTACTTCCATCTTCCTGGTTCTCATTCTCCTTCACTCCCACTCATCTCACTTGGTCATGAAGAAACAAGCTGTTTTGTTGTGAGCTACCCTGGACTTTGACCCTATTTAAATAGGATCACCACCACTACCCAGCAATAATAAGGTGACCCTCACACATCCAGGGGAGGACTTTTTTTTTTTTTTTAAACAGTCTCACTCTGTCACCCTGGGTAGAGTGCCCTGTCATCAGAGCTCACAATAACCTCAAACTCTTGAGCTCAAGCAATTCCCTTGCCTCAGCTTCCCGAGTAGCTGAGACTCCAGGTACCCGCCACACCACCTGGCTAGTTTTTCTATTTAGAAGAGATAAGGGATCTTACTCTTGCTCAGGTTGGTCTTGAACTCCTGAGCCAAGCAATCCAACCACCTCAGCCTCCCAGAGTGCTAGGATTATAGGCATGAGCCACCATGCCGGGCCAAAGGAGGATTTTAGAAGAGAGGAAAATGAGACAGAGTGCAGCGGCTCGAGCCTGTAATCCCAGCACTCTGGGAGGCTGAGGGGGGAAGATCCCTTGGGTTTAGAAGTTTGAGACTAGCCCGAGCCAAGAGTGAGACCCCACCTCTACCAAAATAGAAAAAAATAGCTTGGCTTTGTAGAGGGCACCTGTAGTCCTAACTACTTGGGAAACTGAAGCATGAGGATCTCTTAAGGTCAAAAATTTGAGATTTCTGTGAGCCATGATGACACCATGGCACTCAACCCCAGGGTGACAGAGTGAGACCCTGTCTCAAAAAAAGAGAAAGAGGAAAATGAAGAAAGGGATTCTTTGGCTTGGCGTCTGTGGCTCAAGTGGCTAAGGCGCCAGCCACGTACACCTGAGCTGGTAGGTTCCAGTCCAGCCCAGGCCCGCCAAACAACAATGACAACTACAACCAAAAAATAGCCTGGCGTTGTGGTGGGCACCTTTAGTCCCAGCTACTTGGGAGGCCGAGGCAAGACAATCGCCTAAGCCCAGGAGTTGGAGGTTGTTGTGAGCTGTGATGCCACAGCACTCTAGCCAGGGCGACAGCTTGAGGTTCTGTCTCAAAAAAAAAAAGAAAGGGGGGGAAGCACTTGTGGCTCAAAGGAGTAGGGTGCTGGCCCCATATGCTGGAGGTGGCAGGTTCAAACCCAGCCCCAGCCAAAAACTGCAAAAAAAAGAAAAGAAAAGAAAGGGATTCTTTAAACCTGTAGTATATGAAGTCATAGACAGACCCCTGATTGACTCACACATCAAACTAATTAGAATTAATATTGCAAAAAAAAATTGAGAGCTGAATTACAGTGTGGACTACCATGCAGGTTTTAAGACAAGTCTTTCTGAGCTCACAAATGAAGCAGAGCAGAACAGCACTGTAAGCACTCGGAAAATTAAAGTGTCTTTGAAATGACAGCCCACACAATAAAGCCAAGAGCTGCACACTAAACTAAATAGGGTAACTGCTAGCTAAGATAGAAAAGTTAAATTGGATCTAGAGTCTTATAACATAATGCACAAAATGTCCAGATTTACATAGAAAATGCCTCATCATGACTTGGCGCTTGTAGCACAATGGTTACAGCACCAGCCACATGCACTGAGGGTGGTGGGTTCAAACTCGACCCCAGCCAGCCAACAATGACAACTACAACATCAACAACAACAACAAAAAACATGGCTTGGTTCCTGTAGCTCAGTGGCTAGGGCACCAGCCACATACACCCAGACCTGGCTGGTTTGAATACAGCCCAGGCCTACCAAACAATAATGACAACTACAACCAAAAAATAGCCGGGCATTGTGGCAGGCGCCTGTAGTCCCAGCTACTTGGGAGGCTGAGGCAAGAGAATCGCTTAAGCCCAAAGAGTTTGAGGTTGCTGTGAGCTGTAACGCCATGACACTCTACCACCAGTGACAAAAAAAAAAAAAAAAAAAGAACATGCCTCATCATACTAAGAACTAGGAAAATCACAACATGAATGAAAACACAATAGATGTCAACACAAGGATAATTCACGGTTAAATTACTTGTAAAGATGTTAAAGCTGTCATTATAAAAATGTTCGATTAGCAATGAAAATTCTTTCTTTTTTGACTTGGCACCTGTAGCTTAAGTGGCTAAGAGCACCAGCCACATACACAGAGCTGGTGGGTTCGAATCCAGCCCAGGCCTGCCAAGCAACGATGACAATTACAACCAAAAAATAGCCTGGCATTGTGGTGGGTGCCTGTAGTCCCAGCTACTTGGGAGGCTGAGGCAAGAGAATTGCTTCAGCCCAGGAGCTGGAGGTTGCTGTGAGCTCTGATGCTACAGCACTCTACCCAGGGCTCTGTGCCAAAAAAAAAAAAAAATAAGTACAAATAAATAAATAAATAAATAAAATTTTCTCTCACTTTTTTTTTTTTTTTTTTTTTGTAGATAAAGTCTCACTTTATCGCCCTCAGTAGAGTGCCGTGATGTCACACAGCTCGCAGCAACCTCCAACTCCTGGGCTTAGGCGATTCTCTTGCCTCAGCCTCCCGAGTAGCTGGGACCACAGGCGCCTGCCACAATGCCTGGCTATTTTTTGTTGCAGTTTGGCTGGGGCTGGGTTTGAACTCGCCACCCTCGGTATATGAGGCCAGTGCCCTACCCACAGAGCCACAGGAGCCACCCCCCCCTTTTTTTTTTATTTTTTTGAGATAGTCTCACTTTGTCGCCCTCAGAAGAGTGCCATGGCATCACAGCTAAAAGTAACCTCAAACTTTTGGGCTTAAGTGATTCTCTTGCTTCAGCTTCCCAAGTAGGTAGTACTACGGTTGCCTGCCACATACCCAGCTATTTTTTAGAGATGAGGTCTTGCTCTTGCTCAAGCTGGTCTCGAACTCATGAGCATGGGCAATCCACCTGCCTCAGCCTCCCAAGTGCTGGGATTATAGGCATGAGCCACCCAGCCTGCTTTACAAATTCTTTTAAAAGAAATGAAAATTTAGGGTGGCACTCGTAACTCAGTGGGTAGGGCACTCTCCACGTACACCCAGGCTGGTGGGTTTGAGCCCGTCCTGGGCCAGCTGAACAGCAATGACAACTGCAACAACAACAACAACAAAAATAGCTAGGCGTGTGGCAGGTGCCTGTAGTCCCAGCTACTTGGGAGGCTGAGGCAAGAGAATGGCTTAAGCCCAAGAGTTTGAGGTTGCTGTGAGCTGTGATACTATGGCACTCTATCAAGGACAACAGCTTGAGACTCTGTCTCAAAAGGAAAAAAACAAAAAAATCCTAGCACTCTGGAAGGCAGAGATGGGTGGATTACTTGAGCTCAGGAGTTTGAGACTAGCCTGTGCAAGAGTGAGACCCCTGTCTCTAAAAATAACTGAGCATTGTGAAGGTCGCCTGTAGTCCCAGCTACTCAAGAGGCTGAGGCAAGAGGATCATTTAAGCCCAAGAGTTTGAGATGGCTGTGAGCTATGACACCACTATACCTAGGGCAACACAGTGAGACTCTGTCTCAGAAACAAACACACACTTCATTCCTAGATACTGTTTATATTTAAACAAAGTCTTGCTCATAAATGCTCAAACAGATTTTTGTTTTGTAGACAGATTCTCACTTTGTCACCCTGTGTTAAAAGTGCTATGGCATCATAGCTCACAGCAACCTCAAACTCCTGGGCTCAAGTGATTCTCTTGCCTCAGCCTCCAGAGTAGCTGGGACTACAGGCACCCTCCGAGATAGATAGATAGATAGATAGATAGATAGATAGATAGATAGATAGATAGATAGATAGATGGATGTGTGTGTATATATATATATATATATATATTTTTTTTTTTTTTTTTTTTTTTCAGTTTTTGGCTAGGGCTGGGTTTGAACCCGCCACCTCCGGCATATGGGGCCAGTGCCCTACCCCTTTTAGCCACAGGCGCCATCAACTCACCCCACACCCCGATATTTTTTGAGACACAGTCTTGCTCTGGCTCAGACTGGTCTCAAACCTGTGAGCTCAGGCAATCCACCTGCCTGGGCCTCCCAAGTGCTAGGATTACAGGCATGAGCCACTGCTCCCAGCTGCTCAGATAGATTATAATAGCTACAATAATTATTATTACATCACGAAAAGATCTTTATTTATTTTTTGAGACAGAGTCTCACTATGTCACCCTTGGTAGAATGCCATGGTATCACAGCTGACAGCAACTTGGGCTTAAAACTTAAAAAACTCTTGGGCTTAAGCAATTTTCTTGCCTTAGCCTTCCAAGTAGCTGGGACTACAGGCATCTGCCACGACATCCAGTTATTTTTGTTGTTGTTGTTGTATTTGTCATTGTTGTTTGGCAGACCCAGGTTGAGTTCGAACCCACTAGCCCTGGTGCATATGACTGGCCTCCTAGCCACTGAGCTACAGGCGCCGATGCTCACAAAATGATCTTTGGAACAATGGAAATGTCATATATCTGAATGCAAGTGGTGGTTACATGAGTATTTACATTTCTCAAAACTCACAGAACTATATACTTTAAAAATATGTGCACTTTATTATTTGTAAAGTTTAGCTCCTTTTTTTTTTAGAGTCTCACTTTATCATTCTGGGTAGACTGCCCTGGTGTCCACAGATCACAGCACCCTCCAACTCCTGGGCTTAGCCAATTCTCTTGCCTCAGCCTCCTGAGTAGCTGGGACTACAGGCGCCTGCCACAATGTCCGGCTATTTTTTTTTTATTGCAGTTTGGCCAGGGCCGGGTTTGAACCTGCCACCCTCTGTATATCGGGCCGGCGCCCTACCCACTGAGCCACAGGCACCGCCCTATCAAGTTTAGCTCTTAATAAAAGAGCCTGGGGTGGCGCCTCTGGCTCAGTGAGTAGGGCACTGGCCCCATATACCGAGGGTGGCAGGTTCAAACCCAGCCCCAGCCGAACTGCAACCAAAAAATAGCTGGGCGTTGTGGCGGGCGCCTGTAGTCCCAGCTGCTCTGGAGGCTGAGGCAGGAGAATTGCGGAAGCCCAAGAGCAGAGGTTGCTGTGAGTCCTGTGATATCATGGCACTCTACTGAGGGTGGTAAAGTGAGACTCTGTCTCTACAAAAAAAAATAATAATAATAAAAAATAAAAATAAATAAATAAATAAAAATAAAAGAGCCTGGTTTGTTTGACTCCAAAGCTCAGGAAGTTCGCGTTCTTGAAAGGTACTGAGTCCACATCTATCTGTATTCTCTGGTCAGAGCATTATGAGTTATCAATGGAAATAAAAAATAAATTCTGGATGGGAATGGTAGCTCAAGCCTATAATCCCAGAACTTTGGAAAGGCCAAGGCAGGAGGTTGCTTGAGTTCAGGAGTTCAGGATCAGTCTGGGCAACAGGGTGAGACCCATTCTCTACAAAACTTAGAAAAAATTAGCTAGGCATGGTGGGGCATACCTGTAGTCCCAGCTACTTGGGAGGCTGAGGCACAAGGAATTCAAGCCTGCAGTGAACAATGGTCCAGTCTGTTGCACAGGGGCAACAAAGTTAGACCTGTCTCTTAAAAAGGAAAGAGATAGAGAGAGTGAGTGAGCCAGCCAGCCATAGGATAAATATAACTGGGAGAAAACTTTAAAGACTCCGAAGAAGTACTATTTCCTGAATTACCCCTGTGTGAATTACTTAAGCCTATTTGAATCACCATTTTCTAAAATGAAGGATTTAGACTAGATCATGTCTAAGTTTTTTTCCAATACCAAAGTTTATTGATCTAGAAACTTCAGCTAGTCTAATGCAAGTCTTTGTTTGTTTTTTGAGACAGAGTTGCACTATGTCGCCCTCAGTAGAGTGATGTACCATCACAGCTCACAGCAGCCTCAAACTCTTGGGCTTAAGCGATCCTTTTGCCTCAGCCTCCCAAGTAGCTGGGACAATAGATGGCTGCCACAGCGCCCGGCTATTTTTAGGGATGAGGTCTCACTCTGGCTCAGGCTGGCCTCAAACTCATAAGCTCAGGCAGTCCACCTGCCTTGGCCTCCCAGAGTGCTGGGATTACAGGCATGAGCCACCTCACCAGGCCTAATGTAAGGCTTTGAAAGGTGGGATAGGATTTCTACTGGTAGACTTGTAATAATAATGGTGTTTCAGACAGATCAGGTGGCCAAGGTGTGGTTGTTGGTAAACACAAATTATGCTCAGGAAAAAGTACCTCATTTTCAAAGTGAAGGTTAGAAATGTTCTGGGAAATAATGGAGAAAAAACCTGAAAAGGTGAGTGGGGTCAAATGGAGATAATGACCACCACTGAGGACCCTCACCCCTGAGTGTCTGAGAAAGAGTGGGGAAGGAGACAGAAGGCACTAAAAGTCACTTCCTCCCTCTGTGCATGTCCCTTTTCTTGGTGCTTTCCTACTGAGAAATGGTCTTAAACCTAAAAGATGGTACAGTCTGACTACTTACTCATCAGTGCTATATTTGGCCAAAGCAAGTCTTCCCAAATGGTATCCTTGGTCATGTGATAGAGAACATGGATCAGGCTTTCAAAAGAAATTTAAAACAGCATTTTCTAGCGTGCTGCAGAGGGTGGCACCCATGGATCAGTGGGTACGGCGCCAGCCCCATATACCGAGGTGGCGGGTTCAAACCCAGCCCCAGCCAAACTGCAACAAAAAATAGCTGGAAGTCATGGTGGGCTCCTGTAGTCTCAGCCACTCAGGAGGCTGAGGCAAGAGAATTGCGTAGGCCCAGGAGTTGGAGGTTGCTGTGAGCTGTGTGACACCACGGCACTCTACCGAGGGTGACAAAGTAAGACTCTGTCTGTAAAAAAAAAAAAAAAAAAGTGTGTGCTGTGGAAAGTACTTCTAAGAGATGCCAGTGGGTTCCAACTCTTTGGGAGATTTGAAAATTGTCAAATATAGTTCAGTAATTATGAGAAAACAAAAATACTGTTATTATTTAGTTGTATAACTTCTTAGAGACTTTAGTATGTTAATACGTTCTGTGAATCTACAAGAAAAGGATAGAATATACCATGTTGCCCCATCGTATTTGGTAATAGACCCCTGTTAAGTATCTTGTGTGCCTAGTGTTATATGGCAGCAGTTCCCAACATTTTTGGCACCAGGAACCAGTTTCATGGAAGACAATGTTGCCATGGACCAGTGGAGCGGGAGGGGATGGAACAGGAGACGGAGCTCAGGTGATGACACTGTGCAGCCTGATTCCTAACAGCCACAGACTTATACCAGTCTGCAGTCTGGAGGTTGAGGGCTACAGTTCTACAGTATAGTTTAGAAGATGTAGAGACAGAATGTGCTTTTTTTAATGTTTGAAATAGTCTTTTTTTTTTTGCATTTATTTACAGAGTTTCACTCTGTTGCCCTACACTACAGTGCTGTGATGTCAGCCTAGCTCATAGCAATCTCAAACTGCTGAGTTCAAGTGCTCCTCCTACCTCAGCCTCCTGAGTAGCTGAAACTGTAGGTGTGCACCACCATACCCAGCTACTTTTTCTATTTTTAGTAGAGACAGGACCTCACTCTTGCTCAGGCTGGTCTTGAACTCATGAGCTCAAGCAATCCTCCCTCCCGCCTTAGCCTCCTAGAGTACTCAGATTACAGGCATGAGCCATTTAGCCCAGCCTGACATATTATTAATTTTTTTTTTTTTTGAGACAGCATCTCACTTTGTTGCCTTAAGTAGAGTGCTGTGACATCATAGCTTACAGCAACCTCAAACTCTTGGGCTCAAGCGATTCTCTTGCCTCAGCCTCCCTAGCAGCTGGGACTACAGGCACCCGCCACAACACCTGGCTGGTTTTTTGTTGCAGTTTGCTGGGGCTGGGTTTGAACCCGCCACCCTCAGTATATGGGGCCAGCACCCTACTCACTGAGCCCACAGGCGCTGCCCTCTCTTAGTAATTTTCAAGAATACAATATGTCGTTATCAAGTGTAGTAACCATTTTTTACAGTAGGTATCTTGAATTTCATTCTTCCTGTCTAACTGAAAATGTGTGTCCTTTGACCAACATCTCTCCCTTCCTTTCTCCCCAAGAGATAAAAGTTTCTTATCGGCAAGGATGGGAACAAGATTGGCCAGCCTACTTTCACCTACCTAGGATTAATTTTATCTAGAGCAGGGCTTTGGACATGAAACCAAGTACAAGAAACTCAGTTGAGCTTTGTGGAAGAGATGAAAATGATGGACAGAGTCGTGCTCCCTGCTGTCAAGGGGCTCAGAGAACAATGAAAGATGAAATAGAATACGATTAGTTTGTGATAGAAAGTACTCACTCAGTTCCATGAGAAAAACAAGTCCTGTGTGAGCCCAGAGAAGGAGAAGGCCTTGTTGGACACAAGAGTGGATGTTAGGGGTAGGAGACAGGGTGGTCTGGAGGCTTTGTAGCACTCATGTTGAGCCCTAAAGGACAGATAAATTTTTTTTTTGTTGTTTTTTTTTGAGACAGAGTCTCACTATGTTGCCCTGGGCAGAGTGCAGTGGCATCACAGCTCACAGCAACTTCAAACTCCTGGACTTAAGTAATTCTCTTGCCTCAGTCTCCCAAGAAGCTGGGACTGCGCCTGCCACAAAGGCTATTTTTTGGTTGTAGTTGTCATTGTTGTTTGGCAGGCCCAGCCGGGTTTGAACCTGCCAGCCCTGAGTGTATGTAGCTGGTGCCCTGGCCACTGAGCTATAGGCACCAAGCCAGGGACAGATAAGATTTGAACACAAAGAAATACCAGAGGATACAGCATGAACACAAGCGTGGAGATATTTAAAGAGCACCCATGATCAGGATCATTTGGCTCAAGCCATGGTTTTCACTCAGAAGGGAAGAAGGGAATATTAGCAGTTCCTTGGCACCCTCTTCAACCAGCGTTCCTCCACTGTCAACCGGTGTACATCTCAGCCTTCTGGTGCAACCAAAAACAGCTCAAGAACTATGAGGCCCACATGCAGCAACCACGGTGAAGAAAATAGAGACAATGGACTGAAAAGATGAAATGAGTTGCAGGTGGCACTGGGGAACTCCTGCAGGCTTAGAAGTAAAGAGGTGATGTGATCAGAACTTTTGGAAGGTTGATCAGGTGGCCTCTGTGGGTGGAAAGGACTAGAGAGGCTGGCTCTGTGTTTTACAGGACACACATTGCTGGTTTGGAGAAAGTAGGAGAGTAATAAGGAACCCTAGGACAGTAGTAGTAAAAAAATACGGAGGAGGTGCTGGGCAGGTGGCTCACTCTGGGAGTAAGTAATCCTAGCACTCTGGGAGGCCAAGGCAGGGGGATCACTTGAGCTCAGGAATTAGAGACCAGCCTTAGCAAGAGCAAGACCCTGTCTCTGCTAAAAATAGAAAAACTAGTCAGACCTTGTGGAGGGCACCTGTAGTCCCAGCTTCTAGGAGACCGAAGCAAGAGAATCATTTGAGCCCAAGAGTTTGAGATTGCTGTGAGTTATGACGCCATGGCTCTCTACCCAGGGCCACAGAGTGAGTCTCTGTTTCAAAAACCAAAAAGAAAGTACAAAGTAGGCAATGAAAAGGAGGCACCCTGGGAGATCAGGCCCCGCACTCCTAAGAGAGGTCAGTACTGAGGTCTCTGCCTGGAATCCATCAGATGGTGTCCTTTCCTTCCCACCACCACCCAGCCTTGACACCTGAAGGACTCATTCCATTCCAGTGACCATTCAAGTTTCTGGAATCAGCACCTGTCACTAGCAAACTGCAGAGATTTGAGCAGAAATGACGCAGGCCATCATCTGCACATCATTGGGAGGTACTTGCTTGCCAGCTCTGGCTGAGGACCAGCACAACCCTACCCTGCCAGGGCTCTAGCTGTCCAGGGAACTCCTCTGGCCTGAAAGGGACAAGGATAATTCAAAGTCACAAGATCCCATGTAAAGCTCCAAGTTCAGAAGTCTTACCATTTGCATCATCTTACCAAGCATCTTACACCTGGTCTGGGTCACTTTTGCCCAGAGTGGGGTTTTTGGAACATGGGTTTTGTGAGGATCCTGTATCTAGCCCAGGATCAGTTCTAAAAGTCCTGAGCAGAGCGCCCTGCCGGCCCAGATGGCAGAGCGAATCTGGTGAAAATAGCCACAGCCACAGGGGAGCAGCTGTATAACCCTGAGCCCTGTTACCCTGCTCCTGCCAGAATGAGGTAGTTGGCAACGAGGACACCAATCCTTATGTTGCTCAGTGTTTTTTAAAGTCCCAGTCAGGGTTTTGAATGAAAAATGGGATTGAGCCTGAAAATCAAATCTATACCATGGGGACCTTCCCTCCAAGGGTCCCAACAGGAAACCGTGGCATATCCAATTTAGGGTGATTTAAAGAGAGTTTATTAAAGGGCCAGGCATGGTGGCCTGAAGGTTATACACGCCTATAATCCTAGCACTCTGGGAGGCCAAGATAGGTGGATTGCTTGAGCTCAGGAGTTTGAGGCCAGCCTCAGCCAGAGTGAGACCCTGTCTCTAAAATCTAGCTGGATGTTATGGGGGTGCATGTTGTTCCAGCTACTTGGGAGTCTGAGGAAAAAGGATTACTTGAGCCCAAGAGTTTGAGGTTGCTGTGAGCTATGATGCCACAGTACTCTACCAAATACAAAATACAAATACAAAATAAGACTCAGTCTCCAAAAAAGTGGGGGAAAGGACTTTTTGCAGAAGTGTGGATGGTATATAGAGAAACCACACAGGAAAGTACAACCCCCTGGGCCTGCAAAAACAAGGGGAGGGAGCTGGACAGAGAGGGCCTATGGGAAGCAGCCACCTGCAGCAACCCTGCAGAACAGTCTGTGCTAAACAGGGAGTGGGAGGGTCCATGCTCAGGTCCCTGCTCCTCTCTCCCTCTGCTCTTCCACCCTCATGGGTTCCCCCTGGCCAAGCCCAGCCAGAAGCAGAGAGCCAGGAGCCCACTGATGTTGTCTTATCAGTCTCCAGGGGCACCGAGTAGGGTGAAGAGCAGATGTGGAGGGGGCCAATGGGCACATCCGGCACAGAGGCAGGGAGATCTGGATTCAAGATGGGCCTGTCGCTTTCCAGCTGTGTAACCTTCAGCAAGTCACATGCCCTCTCTGAGCTGCAGTTTCTTCAATTGCAAAGTAGAAATTATTCAACTTCACAGAATTTTCCTGATAATTAAGTGAAAACACACACACTCACACATATACACTGTCTCTCACACATACAGAGCATTCAAACCTAGTATACAATGGGTACTAGATGAATGACGCTGTGGCTACTGCTGTTCCTTTTTCTCCTCTTCCCCGTCCCTCTCCCCCTTTCCTCCTTATATATTTATACATGTGGTGGAAGGTGGAGCCCTCTTGAAGTCTGGGTTAGCTCCAAGTCTGCTACTAGTGTCCTTCTTTCCTATGGCACAGAGGGCCAGGCAGGTGGCACTGTGGCCCAAGAGAAGGATGACGTTCCAGGCCAAGCACATCTACAAATGTGTCAAGCTAGTGTCCTTGTCGACAAGCCAAAGTGTTTGGTCCCCCAGAGACTGAGCACCTCCAGGGAAGCCAAGACTCCTACAGGAAGCTCACGCTCACTGTCATTTGTTGGACGTCACTTTAACAAAACAGAACAAAGTTCTGTCCCAGTAGAGTCCTCGGCTCTGGTCAGAAGCAACAGTAGCTATTCCAGGACAGAGAAGGTGGGAGGTGATGAGCTGGGGACGCAGAGTGGTGGGGGTTTAGGCAACAGGAGACTGAAGGCTTCCTCTTGTATATCCCTCTCAGGACGAAACCCGAGTACATTGGATCAAAGGGGCTAGGTGGTCATGAGGCCTCATGTCCCCAAAACGGTCATCAAACCCAAAAGTTTGAAAACATCTGCTTTGAGAGTAACTCCACTGCCCTACTGGTAGTGACAGGCTTAGGAGATAACATGGCAGAGCAGACCACAAGTTTAGGTCTCTCGAGGCCTACTATAATAAAAACTTGCACATTGCTGAGATCACCCATCTCTCTCCCCACAGGTGTTCACTTTGCAGCCGCTGAGAACCCAAGATTTCTGGCAACTTACATGTTTCCATGGGTTTACTGGCTCACCCTGCAGCGCCTTCACAAGAATAACTGAGTCACGATTAGGGGTTCAGAGGAGAATGAGCTAGCTGTTTTCTAAGATAAGAGAGGAAAGTCTGTTTTTTAACTGTAACTGCTCAGAACAGTATGTGCTAAAGCAAGAGTTTTTGTGCTGAGGGAGAAAGAACATTTCTGCAATGATGTAGCAGAATCTTTTAAGGATCCTGCCAATGACTCTTTTTCTAGTGTCACATTGGATCTTTGCTGTGGCCAACACTTCCTGGAGATGTGAGTTCAGACTCCTACAGTGATGTAAGAATAAGAGACGCAGGCCTGTTCTAAGTTAGTGTGCATGGCTGGGATCGATGGAAAACTCAGTATGGGATCCTCCACCAAACAGAAGCACAGGCCCAGGTGACCTATCTACCAACATTTCATGAATAACCAGAAGTCTACATTGTTATGAGAAATCTGTGATTTTTTTTTTTTTTGAGACAGTCTCTCTGTCTCAAAAGCCGTCACCCTGGGTTGAGTGTCATAGCATCATAGCTCACAGCAACCTCCAACTATTGGGCTCAAGTGATCCTCTTGCCTCGGTTTTTCCATTTTTTGTAGAGACAGGGTCTCGCTTTTGCTCAGGCTGGTCTTGAACGGTGAGCTCAAGCAATCCACCCGCCTCAACCTCCTAGAATGCTAGGATTACAGGCATGAGCCACTACGCCTGGCCAGAAATCTGTGATTTTTAAATGCTGGCTTTAGTGCCAGCCCGGTGGCTCATGCCTGTAATCCTAGCACTTTGGGACACTGAGGCAGGTGGATTGTTTGAGCTCAGGAGTTCTAGACCAGCCTGAATAAGAGCAAAACTCAGCCTCTACTAAAAATAAAAAAAATTAGCAAAGCATTGTGGTAGGTGCTATAGTCCAAGTACTCAGGAGGCTGAGCCCAAGAATTTGAGGTTGCTGTGAGCTATGACGCCGGGGCACTCTACCAGGGGTAACAAAGTGAGACCCTGTCTCAAAATAAATAAAATAAAATAATTTAGCCAAGCATTGTGGTGGACACTTGTACTCCCAGCTACTGGGGAGGCTAAGGCAAGAGGATTGAGTGAGCCCAAGAGTTGGGGGTTGCTATGAGCTATGATGATGCCATGGCATTCTACTGAGGCCAACAAAGTGGGACTCTGTGTCAAAAAAAAAAATGTTGGCTTTAATTTTTTTTTTTTTTTAGTATGTCGAGCAACTTCTATTTCTGAGAAAGAGCATAAGATTTTTCCCTTTAATTTTTACCTAAATACAAGTGGAAGTGCAGCTAAAATCTTGGACATTAGGTATAAAACAAACATAAGAAAACTCTGAACAAGAAGAAAGCAGACCAAGCCAGGCATGGTCTTATAATCCCAGCACTCTGGGAGGCTGAGGCCGGTAGATTGAGAGCCCAAGAGTTTGAGGTTGCTGTGAGCTATGACGACATAGCACTCTACTGGGAGTGATAATGTGAGACTCTGTCTCAAAAAAAAAAGAAAAGAAAAGAAAAGAAAATAGCAGTCTGGCCAGGAACCTTGAGACCCAAGGAATGACTCAGCAGTGAGCTCTCCACATTTCCTTTTTATCTCCTACATGTCAGGGTCCAGGAGAAGCCAGCACCCCCAAACTGCCAACAGATCAGACAAAGGCCCCAAGAAAAGCTTGCTTTTTCTAGTCAAAGGACCAGGAGAGGAACAGTCTGAAAACCTTTAGACAATATAGCCTCTAAATGGAAAGGTTGGACATCTGCCGTTGCTAGGCTGCAGTGAAGCACCCTTTCCTCTGCCCTCCATGGTGGTGTCAGAAGAGGCCTAGTTATCCACTGTTGCTGACTGCCGGTGGTTATCAATAATCAGCACTATCAATGCCATCTCTACCACAGCATCATCTCTCCTCACAATGGCAGTGAAGGCCACATGGCAGACAGTAAGGAGGTAGCACTCCCTCTCCCAGCTGCTGTGGTATTAATGGAAGCCTAATAAAGAACTTGAATTCCCAGCCCTGCCCAGCAGAAAGAAGGAGCCTTTCCAACACCAGATGTCAATGGAGGCCAAGTGAAAAACCCGGAATTCCACGTCCTTCTGGTAATAATGAGGTAATAATATTACCACTTTATTCACAAAAGCAATGTTAGAGAAGGTCTGCCAAAACAAAATATAAAGAAGATCCAGACTCTTATAATATGCAAAATGTCCATGTCTCTATCAAAAATCATCTGTCAAGGCCAGGTCAGGTGTTTCACACCTGTAATCCTAGCACTCTGGGAGGCTGTGGCAGGAGGATCCCTTGCCCTGAGGAGCTCAAGAGCAGGACCCCAGCCCTAAGGAGCTCAAGAGCAGGACCCTAGCTCTAATAAAAATAGAAAAACTATCTGGGCCTTGTAGTGAGCACCTATAGTCCCAGCTACAGGGGAGGCTGAGGCAAGAAGATCACTTGAGCCCAAGAGTTTGAGGTTGATGAGCTATAATGATGCCATGGCACTCTACCCAGAATAACAGAGTGAGACTCTGTCTCAAAAAAAACAAAACCAAAAAACAGAAAAAAAGAATTATCATACAGCTAGAATAATTAAGACTATTAGATATTAGCAGATGGAAAGACACATAGATCAATGGAACAGAATAAAGAGTCCAGAAATAGCTCCATGTAATTCAGTGGAGGGATAGTCTTTCCAACAAATGGTGTTGGAGCAATTTTATGTTCATGGGCAAAAACTAAACCCAACTCTACAGAAAATGGCTTTCTGTGACCAAATATATCCTGCCCAGAAGCAGAAGTTTCTAGGCTGCCCAGCATACTACTTTTAGCAAACAAAGAGTTTTACTTTTTTGAGACAGAGTCTTAAGCAGTTACCCTGTATAGAGTAATGTGGTGTCATAGCTCACAACAATCTCCAACTCTTGGGTTTAAGCGATTCTCCTTTTTTTCTTATATGTTAACTTTTCTTTTTTTTTTTTTTTCTTTTTAGAGATGGAGTCTCACTTTGTTGCACTTGGTAGAGTGCTGTGGTGTCACAGCTCACAGCAACCTCCAGCTCCTGGGCTTAGGCAGGTCTCTTGCCTCAGCCTCTCGAGTAGCTGGGACTACAGGTGCCTGGCACAACATGCAGTTTTTTTGTTGTTTTTGTTGCAGTTTGGCTGCGGCCAGGTTTGAACCCGCCAACCTCAGTATATGGGGCCGGCACCCTACTCACTGACCCCCAGGTGCTGCCTTTAAGTGATTCTCTTGCCTCAGTTTTTTATTTTCAGTAGAGACGGGGGTCTCGGTTTTGCTCAGGCTGGTCTCAAACTCGTGAGTGCAAGCTATTCACCTGCCTTGGCCTCCCAGAGTGCCAGGATTATAGGTGTGAGCCACAATGCCTGACCTACAGAGAGTTTTGTTTTGTTTTGCTTTTAAATCTTGGGTCTGTCTTCTTACTTTCCTTTTTTTTCTTTTCTTTCTTTCTTTCTTTTTTTTTTTTTTTTTTTGAGGCAGAGTCTTACTTTGTTGTCCTCAGTAGAGTGCTATGGCGTCATAGCTCACAGCAACCTTCAACTCTTGGACTCAAGTGATTCTCTTGCCTCAGCCCCCAAGTAGCTGAGACTACAGGTGCCTATCACAATGCCCGGCTATTTTTGGAGGAGGGGTCTGGATATGGCTGAGGTTGTCTCAAACCTGTGAGCTCAGGCAATCTACTGCCTTGGCCTCCCAGTGTGCTAGGATTCCAGGTGTGAGCCACTACACCTGGCCCAGTAGCTTTATTTGTAATTGTCTAAACCTGGAAGCAGCCAAAATGTTCCTCAAATAGGTGACTGGTTAAACCAACCTGAGGTTCATTCATAGCATGTGTAGTGAGTTAAATGGGAACCCTCCCATAAGGCATGTCCACATCCTAACTCCTAAAATTATAAGTGTAACCTTATTTTGAAAAAGGGGTCTTTACAGATGTTGGCGGCTTTTTTTGTCTTATTTTATTTTATTTTGTTTTATGAGATGCGTGGTGTCTTACTGGTTCCCAGGGTGGTCTTGAACTCCTGACCTCAAGGGATCCTCCTGCCTCAATCTCCTTAGTAGCTGGGCCTAATAGGGCCACAATACTACACATGGCTCATAGACATAACTAAATTAAGGATCTCAAGGTGAGATCATCCTTGATTATCTGAGTGGGCTTACACCTCTACAAGCCAAGGAATGGCTGCAGCCAACAGAAGCCGGAATGGGCAAAGAAGAAGCATTCTCCCCTTGGGGTCTCGGAGGCAGTGTGGCCCTGCTGACACGCTGATTTCAGACTTCTCACCTCCAGAACTGTAAAAGAATAAATGTTGTTTTAAACCAATAAGTTTGTGGTCATTTGTGAAGGCAACTCTAGGAAACAAATATACCATGGGAAATAAAAAGGAGCAATCTTGATACAGCAACAACTTAGCTGGATCTCAAGGACTGAGCGCAAAAAGCCATCTCACAAGGTCATGTCCTGTATAATCCCACTTACAGAAGATTCTCAAAAAGACAAAATTATAAAGATGAAAAGGGGTAGGGATGGGAGGGTAACTATTTAGGAGCAGGTGGAGGGAGACCCATGCAATGGTATATCTTGGTTGCGGTGGTGGTTACAGGAATTTAAGCATGTGATAAAATGATAGACTATTCACATTGTACCAGTGTAAATTTCCTGCTTTTGATATTGTACTATAATTATGTAAGATGTAACCATTAGAGAAAGCTAGATGGAGGATACGTGGACCTTTCTGTACTATCTTCCCAATTTCCTATGAGTTTATCATTATTTCAAAATGAAAAGTTTTTTAAAAGTGAGGGAATTTTTAATTTATATTTTATCGTATCGTGTTGTGTTGTATTTTAATCTAATTTTATTTTGAGACAGAGCCTCAAGCTGTAGCCCTGGGTAGAGTGCTGTGGCATCACAGCTCACAGCAACCTCCAGCTCCTGGGCTCAAGCGATTCTCCTGCCTCTGCCTCCCAAGTAGCTGGGACTATAGGCGCCCGCTACAACGCCTGGCTATTTTTTGGTTGCAGCCGTCATTGTTTGGCAGGCCCAGGCTGGATTTGAACCCCCAGCTTGGGTGTATGTGGCTATCGTTTTAGCCACTTGAGCCACAGGCACCAAGTCTCATTTTATTTTTCAGACAGAGTCTCACTTTGTTACTCTCGGTAGAGTGCTGTGGCGTCCTAGATCACAGCAACCTCAAACTCTTGGGCTCAAGCAATTTTCTTGCCTCAGCCTCCCTAGTAGCTGGGACTACAGGCACTCACCACAACGCCTGACTATTTTTAGAGGCAAGGTCTCAGCTGGTCTAGAACCTGTGAGCTCAAGCAATCTACCTGCCTTGGGCCTCTGAGAGTGCTAGGATTATAGGTATGAGTGATCACGCCCAGCCTTGAGGGGAATTTTTTACTTCAATATGTATGTTCTATGTTCTACAGGTGAATACAGCTCCTAAGATTCATCTAACCAGACCATTAACATGGGTAAATGTTACTACCTGTACCTTTAATTTAATTAATTCATTAATTACTTTTTGTTGTTGTTGAGATAGAGTCTCACTATGTTGCCCTTGGTAGAGTGCTGTTGTGTCACAGCTCACAGCAACCTCAAACTCTGGGGCTTAAGTGATTCTCTTGCCTCAGGCTCCTAAATAGCTGGGACTAAGGTGCCCACCACAGTGCCTGGCTATTTTTTGGTTCTAGTTCTCATTGTTTGGCAGGCCAGGGCTGGATTCGAATCTGCCAGCTCCGGTGTATGTGGCAGGTGCCCTAGCCGCTGAGCTACAGGCAATGAACCTTTTTTTTTTTTTTTGAGACAGACTCTCACTTTGTCCTTCTCAGTAGAGTACTGTGATGTCATAGCTCATAGCAACCTCAAACATTTGGGCTCAAGCAATTCTCTTGCCTCAGCTTCCCCAGTAGCTACGACTATAGGAGCCTGCCACAATACCCAGCTATTTTTAGAGAGGTTATTTTTCAGGTTGCTGTGAGCTATGACACTATAGCACTCTACCGAGTGCAACAAAGTGAGACTCTGTCTCAAAAAAATTAAGTTTAATTTAAAAAATAAGTAAATACAAATTTTGATATTGGTGTTTTGGCAAGAATATAGAAAGCAGATTGCACATATTTCAGGAGGGAATATAAACTGACTTACAGTTTTGCCTCATTTCATTCTCAGTGCCCTGTTCTGGTCTGACTTTGACCACCCTCTCACAGGCTACAGTTTACTCACTCATTTGATAAATATTTATTGAGCACTATTGCATGCCAGAATATTCTGAGAACTGGGGTGTAACAATGACCAAACAGATACAAATCTTTGTCCTCATAGAGCTTACATTCTATAGTTCTCCTCTGAAATTCATTCCCATGGCTGAACCCCATTTTCTGTTGCTTACACTCACAGTCCATTGTCCAAATAAGAACTTGTCCGCAAATTATCTGGATCTACTCCTGCCACCTAGAAGACAGTGCGCCATCATAGAATGAGGTCAGTGTTTGGATCTGATAGACCTGGAGCAAATATTTCCTCCAGCCTTACCAATTGCGTGAACTTGCACCAGACACTTATCCTTTCTGAATCCTAATTTCCCCATTTGTAAAATGGACAACACATACCTTGTAGGGTTGTGAGGACCGAATATGTTGGTTTTTGCAATTCTTTTAGCACTGTGCCTAAAAAGTGAATGTCTGACACATATCAGCTGTGTTGAGTTTTTGTATGTCAGAACAAGGAAGCTCATGTGGTGGGCTTGGAAGGTAAAGTAACTCAGCATTCAGGAACTGGGACAAGAGAGTGGAAGAGTATACAAGAAATACAGGCTCTAAGCAGTAGTCCCAGGAGCTCAGGGTGAATGGAGAAGTGGGGCCTGGTGGGGTGACTCATGCCTATAATCCTAACATTTTGAGAAGCCTAGGCAGGTGAATTGCTTGAGCTCAAGAGTTCAAGACCAGCCTCAGGAAGAGTGAGACCCTGACTCTATTAAAAATGGAAAAAAAAAAATAGCCGGGTGTGGTGGCAGGCACCTATAGTCCCAGCTACTCAGGAGACGGGGGCAAGAGGATCTCTTGAGCTCAAGAGTTTGAGGATGCTGTGAGCCATGGCATTTTACCCAGCATGACTGAGTGAGACTTTGTCTCAAAAAAAAAAAAAAAAAAAAAAGTGGCTCGGCACCTGTGGCTCAAGCAGCTAAGGTGCCAGCCACCGACTCCTGAGCTGGCAGGTTGGAATCCAGCTCAGGCCTGCCAAACAATAACAATGGCTGCAACCAAAAAAGAGCCGGGCATGGTGGTGGGCACCTGTAGTCCCAGGTGCTTGGGAGGCTGAGTCAGGAGAATCGCTTGACACCCGGAGTTGGAGGTTGCTGTGAGCTGTGATGCTATGGCACTCTACCCAGGGTGACAGCTTGAGGCTTTGTCTCAAAAAAAAAAAAAAAGGACATATATATACACATATATATATATAAAAAATAAAATTTAAAAAATAAAATAAAATAAGGGGGAGGAGGAAGAGAGAGAAGAGGTGGACAGTGGGCAGAAGCCTCTGCCAAGATCATCTCTGATGTGTGTGTGTGGGGAGGACGATGGAAATGACTGGCAAAGAGCAGACAGCAGGGCTGAGGCAGCACTCAGGCCCCAGGAATTCAAGTGGCAAAAGGACAGGGCTATGGAAGGCCAGGACAGAGCCAGCAGTGCCTGTCACCGCAGGAGTTCATAGCTCTGCCTATGTCACGGCTCAGCTCTCCTGCACTCTCAGTCTGCCCTGCCCCTCTTCAAGAACCTCACATCATCCATGGTCCATTCTCCCAACTTCTCCTCCCTACCACTTCTTTCAAATCGGTATTCAACATCTTTACCTGCCTAAAAACAAAACAAACAAAATATGCAAATAAACAACACTTCCAACTCCATATCCCTTAGTTACCACCCTATCATTTTCCTTCCCTTCCCTTCATCTCCTTCTCATCCCTCAACTCACCCCAGGCTGGCTTCTATTGGCAAAAGTCCACTGAGCCTTCACAACAAAGCACTTGCTGTGCTTTCTGGTTTAGGCCCTTTAGTCTGCAATTGCGAAACTGGAGAGAAAGCTGGTTTCTCTATGCAGCAGAGGAAGGATATAGGTCCCACAGCTGCCTTCCCTATAATTAGAAGCACTATAATGATAACCAAACCACATTGCATCGCATGCCACAAGGAGACTTAGCATGTCTTTTGCTGAGAACCCTTTACTGGTTTCTCAATTGTGCTTAGAAAAAATTCCAAACTGCTTTGTACAAGGCCTCCCAGGATCTAGCTCCTTCCTTTGGCTTCAACCAGCCTCATCTCTCCTACTCTGCCTGCTTACCCTTCCTTCCTACCTCTACTGGCTCTCTGCAAACACACAAAAAACTTATCCTTGCATTCCTGCTTTGGTGCTTTTGCATTTGCTGTTTCTTTCACTTGAAACATTTTTTTTCACTCTGTCAGTCCTGAAGCTACTAGCCACAAGGAGCTACTCCAAATTGAGGTGTGCCATTAAGTTTAAAATGCACACCAGATTTTAAGGACTTAGGTCAAAATAAGAGGACGTAAATGCTTTAAAATATTTATTGCATTTTGAAATGATAATATTTTGAATATGTGTTGGGTTATTGTGAGGACTGAATATGGTGAGAGTTCCCATATACTTCCTGCTCCCACAACACACAGCCTTCCCACTGCCAACATCCCACACTGCAGCTGTGTGCACTATTGATGAACCCACACTGGTGGCTCACTATTATCCAAAGTCTATATTGATGTTGGGGTTCACTCTCAGCCAAATGCAGTGGCTCACACCTGTAATCCCAGAATTTTGGGAGGTCAAGGCAGGAGAATCACTTGAGGACAGGAGTTCGAGACTGGCCTAGGCAACATAGTGAGACCCAGTCTCTAAAGGAAAAAAAAAAAAAAAAGGAGTTAGCCAGGCACAGTGGCAGGAGCTCGTAGCCCCAGCTGCTTATGAAGCTGAGGTAAGAGGATTGCTTGAGCCCAGGAGTACAAGGTTATAGTGAGAAAGACAAAGCAAGACCCTCTAAAAAACAGAAAAAAGAATAAGAAAAAAAATGGGCCTGGCATAGTGGCTCATCCCTGTAATCCTAGTACTTTGGGGGGCTGAGGCAGCAGGAGGATCACTTGAGGCTAAGAGTTAGAGACCAGCCTGAGCACCACATTAAGACCCCCATCTCTGCAAAAATTACAAAAATTAGGTGGCACCTGTGGCTGTGGCCCTATATATCAGAGGTGGCAGGTTCAAACCCAGACCCTGCCAAAAACTGCAAAAAAAAAAAAAAAAAAAATTACAAAAATTAGTGTTAAGGGTTCCTGCAGTCAATCTACATGGGAGGATGAGGGAGGAGTCTCGCTTGAAGCCAAGAGTTTGTGGTTGCTGTGATCTGTGACCAGGCTACTACACTTCAGCCTGTGCAACAGAACAAGACCCTGTCTCACACACATAAATGCACAAAGAATAAAAAGAAAAGGCTGAGCGCAGTGTCTCACACCTGTAATCCCAGCACTCTTTGAGGCTGAGGCCGGTGGATTGTTTAAACTCATGAGTTCGAGACCAGACTGAGCAAGAGTCCTATGGAAAATGAAAAACTGATGAAGAGAGGGGGCACCCATAGCTCAGTGGTTAGAGTGCCAGGCCTGTGTAGTAGGGGTGGCAGGTTCAAACCCAGCCTGGGCCTGCTAAACAAAAATAAAATAAAAAATTAAATTAAAAAAAAAAAGAAAAAGAAAAACTGTGGAAGAGGATCTCTTGAGCCCAAGAGTTCAAGATTGCTGTGAGCTATGATGCCATGGCACTCTACCCAGGGTGAGAGAGTGAAACTCTGTCTCAAATAAATAAATAAATAAATAAATAATGAAGCAAGCATCTGTAAAGGTTCATTCAGTGTTGAATACTCTAGCAGGGGTCCTCAAACTATGGCCTGCAGGCCACATGTGGCAGTGTGATTGTATTTGTTCCCATTTTGTTTTTTTACTTCAAAATAAAATATATGCAGTTTGCATAGGAATTTTTTCATAGTTTTATTTATTTATTTATTTTTTGCAGTTTTTGGCTGGGGCTGGGTTTGAACCCACCACCCCCAGCATATGGGGCCGGTGCCCTACCCCTTTGAGTCACAGGAGCCACCCATAGTTTTTTTTTAAACTATAGTCTGGCCCTCCAATGGTCTGAGGGACAGTGAACTGGCCTCCTGTTTAAAAAGTTTAAAGAAACCTGCATAGGTTTTGACAAATGCAAAGTGACATGTTTCTACCATTATAGTTATCATACCGAGTGGTTTCATTGTCCTAAAAAATCCTCTGTGCTCTCTCTGTTCATTCCTCCCTCCTCCCATCCCATCCCCTGGCAACAACTGATCTTTACTTTTATACTTTTTTAAATGTGAATTTTAGAAAATTTAAAATGACCTATGTGGTTCATATTCTATTTCTATGGGACAGCACCATTCCCCATGTTCACAGTCTGCCTGTCTTCCTCTGTTCAGGTTTCTGCACAAATATCACCTCCTCGGTGAGGCTTTCCCCGACCACCTGACCCTATTCAAAATAGTAGCTCCCACTGTCATGCTTTTCTTTTTACTTATTCTTCTCAGGTAAAAAAAAAAAAAAGAAAGAAAGAAAACACTCAGGTAAACAAATGTGCAAGATGATGACAAGTTGATCAAAGTTATGAAGAAAATAAAACAAGGTTAGCAGGAGGGGGCTACTTTAGATGAGTGATCAAAGGGCATCTTTGAGAGGGTGACTTCTAAAATGAGTCCTGGATGATGAAAAAGGCTCCAGTTGGCTTGGTGCCCGTAACTCAGTGGTTAGGGCCCTGACCACATGCACTGGGGCTTGTGGGTTCGAACCCGGCCCAGGCCTGCTAAACAACAACAACAAAAATAGCTGGGCATTGTGGCGGGCACCTATACTCCCAGCTACTAGGGAGGCTGAGGCAAGAGAATCGCTTGAACCCAAGGGTTTGAGATTGCTGTGAGCTATGATGCTACGGCACTCTATCCAGGGTGACAAAGTGAGACTCTGTGAAAAAAGAAAGAGAGAAGGAAAGAAGGAAAGAAGGAAGAAAGGAAGGAAGGAAGGAAGGAAAGAAAGAAAGAAAAGAAAGAAATCAGTCAGTCAGGCTCAGTGGCTCATGCTTGGAATCCTAGCACTTTGGGAGACTGAGGCAGGTAGATTGCTTGAGCTCAGGAGTTCAAGACCAGCCTGAGCAAGAGCAAGAGCCCCATCTCTACTAAAAAAATTAGCCAGGCCTAGGCATGGTGGCTCATGCCTGTAATCCTAACACTCTGGGAGGTCGGGATGGGTAGATTGCTAGAGGTCAGGAGTTCGAGACCAGCCTGAGCAAGAGTGAGACTCCCTCATCTCTAAAAACTAGCTGGGTGTGGGCAGCACCTGTGGCTCAGGGGGTAGGGCGCTGGCCCCATATACTGAGGGTGGTGTTTCAAAACCGGCCCCGGCCAAACTGCAACAAAAAAAATGGCCAGGCGTTGTAGCATATGCCTGTAGTCCCAGTTACTTGGGAGGCTAAGACAAGAGGATCACTTGAAACCAGGAGTTGGAGGTTGCTGTGAGCTATGACACCATAGTACTCTACTAGGGGCAACATAGTGAGACTCTGTCTCCAAAATAATACAAAATAAAAATACAGGTGTTGTGGCAGTCACCTGTAGTCCCAGCCACTTGGGAGGCTGATGCAAGAGGATCACTTCAGCCCAAGAGTTTTGATTTTGCTGTGAACTATAACACCATGCACTCTACTGAGGGCAACAGAGTAAGACTGTCTAAAAAAAAAAAAAAAAGAAAGAAAGAAAGAAAAAGAAAAAAGGCACTAGTTATGCAAAGATTTTAGGGAAGGGAATTTCAAGCAGCCAGAGCATCTTTGCAAATCCCAAAGGTGGGAAGGAAACGCACTAATTAGAGCAGCGGTTCTCAACCTGCGGGTCGTGACTCCTTTGTAACAATGAAAATACATCCTGGATATCAGATATTTACATTACAATTCATAACAGTAGCAAAATTACAGGGATGAAGTAGCAATGAAAATAATTTTATGGTTGGGGGTCACCACAACATGAGGGACTGTATTAAAGGGTTGCGGCATTAGGAGGCATTAGGAAGGTTGAGAACCACTGTGTTA
The DNA here is from genome assembly GCA_963574355.1 of Loris lydekkerianus. Classification (NCBI taxonomy): domain Eukaryota; kingdom Metazoa; phylum Chordata; class Mammalia; order Primates; family Lorisidae; genus Loris; species Loris lydekkerianus. The sequence goes on along the minus strand of CAUYPK010048825.1, from coordinate 55,973 downwards.
GAGAAACAAAAAGAAGGTCTGATTTGTTGGAAGCCAGGGAGTGACAGTTCCTGAGATTAGGCCTAAGAAGTGAATAAGCACCACGTTATGTGAAACATTACAGACCATTTTAGTTTAAGTGCAAATTGGAAGTGTGTGGGTGGCATGGTTTATGTTTTAAAAGATTCACTCTTGCCTGCCATATGGATTGAAATGGGAGAGAAAGAATGCAAAGAAGATACCGCTCTGAAGGCTAATGCCATTGTCCAGGGGAGAGATGACAGTGGTTGGGTAAAGGTAGTGATAGAAAGATAGAAAAGCGTACGTATTACAGAGGGAGTGTGCCAGAATTGTTGATGGGGATGAGGGGGGGTGACAGAAAAACAAAAATAGTTTCTAGGTTCGGTGCCCATAGCACAGTGGTTAGGGTGCCAGCCACATGCTCTGAGGCTGGCAGGTTCGAGCCCAGCAGAGGCCATCTAAATTACAATGACAACTGAAACAAAAAATAGCCGGCACTGTGGCGGGCACCTGGGAGGCTGAGGCAAAAGAATCGCTTAAGCCCAAGAGTTTGAGGTTGCTATGAGCTGTGATGTCACAGAACTCTACTGAGAGTGACATAGTAAGACTCTGTCTCAAAAAAAAAAAAAAATAGCTTCTAGATTTTGGACTTGAGTAAGTAGGTAGGTAGTTGAGCCATTTTCTGAGATGGCAAAGACTAAGAACAGTTTTGGGAATGCTAGGGAACAGACATTAATAGTCCATGTGGGGCCAGGTGCAGTGGCTCATACCTGTAATCCCAGTACTCTGAGAGACCGAGGCAGGCAGATTGCTTGAGCTCAGGAGTTTGAGATTTGAGATGCTTATTAGATGACCAGGTGGGCATGAAGATGTCAAAAGAGGCAGTTCAATACGAGTCTGCAGCTGGGAGGAGAGAGATGAGAGCTAAAGTACAGATGGGACTCAAATCTGGGTATTATCAGTGTATGGATGGGGATCAGTTAGGGAAAGGTGGGAGAAAGAATGTTCTAGGTAGAGCTTGGAGATCTTCAAGGTCCCTGGCAGCTTGGGGGTTTTGTGCTATTTCCTGTTTGGATAGCATCGCTTACACAGGGTTCCAGTCTTGACTCGGGCTCATGTTTCACCCTCAGTTGCACACCTGATTCCGTAGGATCCAAGGGAACAGGTTGGGATGGTGGACAACAGTGGAAGGAAAAGGCTCTATGGAAGAATAAAGCTTTTCCACAAAGATAGGTAAGTGAAGGAGTCTCCATTGAGGCAAAGACCCAGAAAGACTAGAATAAGAGGCATGGTAAAATTACCTGTCCTTAAGCTTCTTGGCCAGGGATGGGGAACCTTAGCCACATTAATTTAGCTGTAATCAAATAAGGCTGCATTAAAGAAACTTCAATTAAGTGTTCTTAAAGCATACATTATTTTGTAAAAATCCAACTACTATATACTTAATAATTTCTAAAAATGGAAACATTGTCAATTTTAGAATTAACTAACCTTTTGATGACTTTGTTGTGTCTGCTTTTTGTAGGAAAGCATTTGAATATTTGGTTGCAGCCTTGAGACCTGCAGTTTCAGCTGATCCTAGAGGGGATCAGTCATTTGTGACCTTAAGGGTGTCCTGATCTAGGTTACGTAGGAGAATGTAGATTTGCAGCAGTAAGTGGTTGAAAAGCAAGAAAGCATTTTTCAGGCATGTTGCCAAAGGGATGGGCATTCTACTGCATTTCATATACATACATATATACATATATATATATGTATATATATATATATATTTTTTTTTTTTTTTTTGAGACAGAATCTCAAACTGTCACTCTGGGTAGAGTGGCATGGCATCATAGCTCACAGTAACCTCCAACTCTTGGGCTCAAGAGATCCTCTTGCCTCAGTTTTTCTACTTTTTGAAGAGACAGGGTCTTGCTTTTGCTGGTCTTGAAGTCCTGAGCTCAAGCAAACCACCCGCCTACGCCTCCTAGAGTGCTAGGATTACAGGTGTGTGCCACCAAGCCTGGCCTATTTTTCTATATTTTAATTGAATCTTTCTTAGCATCAAAGAATTTATTTGTATATTTATTTTCTTGAAATGGTCTCACCTTGGTAGAGTGATACGGTGTCATAGCTCATAGCAATCACAAACTCTTGAGCTGGAACAATCCTCTTGCCTCAGCCTCCCAAGTAGCTGAGACTACAGGCATGCGCCATAATGCTCAGCTAGTTTTTCTATTTTTAGTAGAGACAGGGGGTCACTCTTGCTCTGATTGGTTTCAAACTCCTAAGCTTAATCAATCTACCCACCTTGGCCTCCTAGAGTACTAGGATTACAGGTGTGAGACACTGTGCCTGGATTTAACTATCTGTTCTTGCTGAGATAAAATTTTGTCTAACCCTATCCCTGCCTTACCCAATGCACTTTAAAATGATATGGTGGCCAGTCAAGGTGGCTCATGCCTATACTCTTAGCAGTTGGAGGGCCCAGGTGGGTGGATTGCCTGAGCTCAGAGGTTTGAGACTGGCCTGAGCCAGTGTGAGACTTTGTCTCGAAAAATAGTCAGGTATTGTGGGGGGTACCTCTAGTCCCAGCTACTTGGGAGGCTGAGGCAAGAGAATCTCTTGAGACCAAGAGTTTGAGGTTGCTGTGAGCTATGATGCTATAGCACTTTACCGAGGACAACAAAGTAAAAGTGTCTCAAAAATAAAATAAAATAAAATGGCAAATCCACACTGAATTCCTCTTCATTCAAATTCTGTGTTGCGGCTGGGCGTGGTGGCTCACGCCTGTAGTCCCAGCGCTGTGGGAGGCCGAGGCGGGTGGATTGCCTGAGCTCAGAGGTTCGAGACCAGTATGAGCAGCAGTGAGCCAGAGTAAGACCCCCGTCTCTACTAACATCAAAAACAGCCAGACGTTGTGGTGGGCGTCTGTAATCCCAGCTACTGGGGAGGCAACGGGACAGGGTATCGCCAGAGGAAGAAGAAAATGAACAAAAAGAAAGAGTACTTCAAACAAAAAAGAATGAACAAGCAAGCTGAAATTAAAAATAAAAAGAAATAAAAAAACAAAAACAAAAACAAATTCTGTGTTGCATTTGCATGAATATAGTTAACAATACTTGTAATTTGGGCAGTGCCTGTGGCTCAGTGAGTAGGGTGCCGGCCCCACATACTGAGGGTGGCGGGCAAACCAGCCCCAGCCAAACTGCAACAAAAAAGTAGCCGGGCACTGTGGCAGGCATCTGTAGTCCCAGCTACTCGGGAGGCTGAGGCAAGAGAGCTGGAGTTGCTGTGAGCTGGAGTTGCTGTGAGCTGTGACGCCATAGCACCCTACTGAGGGCAACAAAGTGAGACTCTGACTCTAAATAAAATAAAATAAAAGAAGATAAAGAATACTTACAATTTGTCGCAAAGTGTTACTTAAAATAGTAGCTCTAGCACAGAGATTTTGCTGATGTAAGATATAATGAAAATAAATGAAGGCATTTAGATCTGTTAATACTTTTTTATTTGTGCAATAAACTTTTCGTGTTTTCCTGTCATGGAAGGTGTATCATCTGTACATACAATTCACTAAACTTATCAAATTCAGTTCAGCTTCACTACATGTATCTTGAAAGTTGTTGAAGATATCTATTCTGCGTTCTGTTCTCAAGAGTTCCTAAAGCAAGCAACTATTTGTAACAAAGAACATCTTCTCTTACAACCTCAGTGAAGTATAAAACTGACCTGCACAGTCAATAGTATCAGTTGATTCATCCAAACCAATTGAATAAAATATATTTTCTTTCTGAAGTAGTGCATGAAGTTGTTCTGTTAAGTTGAAGCCTAGTTCATGCTGCCAATCAGTTAATGGTTGAAAGAGGCAGTGTTTGTACTTTGAAATGTTATCAAGGTCTAAGCATCCTACAACTTCAACAATGCGTTTTTTCACAATTTCTACATCACATCACTGAACGACTTCCCTTTCCCCCCAAATTTGTAAGCTACTTTATAAGTTGTGCCAGTGGCAGTATTTACAGGTCTTAACTGCAGCTTAAAAGAATTTTCTTAGTCTTTGCTTTTCATCTTTTAATTTATGCAATACAATCTTTTGCAACTCTTCCTCTAATTTAAAACATTTGTGGTTTGTATGAGTGCTATAATGCTGATGAGCACTGATTTTTTTTTTCTCACTTTGTCACCCTTGGTAGAGTCCTATAGTATCACAGCTCACAGCAACCTCAAACTCTTGGGCTCAAGCAATTCTCTTGCTTCAGTCTCTAGAGTAGCTGGGACTACTACATTGTGCCTACCACAATGCCCAGCTATTTTTTGTTTTTTAAGAGATGAGGTCTCATTCTGGCTCAGGCTGGTCTCAAACCTGTGAGCTTAGGCAATCTACCCGACTTGGCCTCCCAGAGTGCTAGGATTACAGGCATGAGCCACCGCGTCCAGCCTGAATTTCTTTAAGGTTGATAATGCAGTATCACAAAGCAAGCAAACGAGATAATACTGCAATTCTCAATTCTCCTTAGAAAATATATTTTCTTTCTTCAGTGTTCTCTTGATCTTCTTTGTCATAATGGGCTATTAGACAGAATTAAAAAGACACTGTTGAGGCTGGGGGTGGTGACTTATTCCTGTAATCCTAGCACTCTGAGAGGCAGAGGTGAGCTCAGGAGTTCAAGACCAGCCTGAGCAAGAGTGAGACCTCATCTCTACTAAAAATATAAAAATTAGCTGGTCATTGTGGTGGGCACCTGTAGTCCCAGCTACTTGGGAAGCTGAAGTACTCTCGGTACCATGGTACTCTAGGCTGGGCAACAGAGTGAGACTCTGCCTTCAAGAAAAAAACTACATAAATAAATAAATAAATAAATAAATAAATAAATAAATAATACTGTCAAGCTATGCAACTATTCACAAATTCTACTTCAAACAGAAACATCATTGTTAAAACTGATAACAGACTGATGTACTCAACCCCCATATACTCTTGCCAACCAGCCTCATGTGGTAGTGGTGCCAGTTAGGCAGGGGAAGTTAGAACTAATTCATGAGGTTCAGCACCCGTAGCACAGTGGTTACAGGGCTAGCCACATACACCGAGGCTAGGGGGTTCAAACCCGGGCCGGACCAGCTAAACAACAATGACAACTGCAACAAAAAATAGTCAGGCATTGTTGCAGGTGCCTGTACTCCCAGCTACTTGGGAGGCTGAGGCAAGAGAATTGCTTAAGCCCAAGAGTTTGAGGTTGCTGTGAGCTGTGACACCACAGCACTCTGCCGTGAGGGCGACATAGTGAGATTCTGTCTCAAAAAACAAAAAAACAAAAAACAAAAAACTAAATCATGAGCATAGCCATCAATTTAGCCCTTATGGTTTAGTAATATTCTAATTGTGCTGGTCAATCTAGGAGGATTATTTCATTGGAACTTATTTTATTCTTTGGTATTTCAAATATCTTCATTTTTACAATAAAAGCATAAAAGATGAACAAAATTGATTAATAACAATAAAAGGATTTGTTCTGTAAAATTTGGATTCAGTCACTTAAGGACTTACAAGGCCACAGCTTTCCCACCCCTGTTCTTGCCAGCGTCCTTTTTCCTATGCTCTTTTGCAGGGTGCCCAGTACTTCCCCATATCAGCACAGATCAAGCTGAAGTGTAGTTATCCCTGTACCTGTCTATCCCCCCACCTAGTTTGTGTGCATTTTGAGGATGGGGCCATTTCTACCTTATTTTTTTTTTTTTTTTTTTTTTTTTTTTTTTTTTGAGACAAAGCCTCACTCTGTTGCCCATTCGAGAGTGCTATGGTGTCAGCCTAGCTCACAGCAACCTCAAACTCCTGGGTTCAAGCCGTCCCCCTTTCTCAGCCTCCTGAGTAGCTGGGAGTACAGGCATCCACCACAAAGAGCAGCTAATTTTTCTATTTTTAGTAGAGATGGGGTCTCACATTGCTTACCTGATTCATTTTTGAAACACTAGCACAGAGCTTAGTGCTTGACACTGAGTTGAAGCTTAATTAACATTTGCTGAATAGATGTCATCCTTCCAGTGTGACTGGAAAGCTGCGGTCCACACAGCAGGTTGGAGGACTAGTGCAGGGCTCCAAATAGCCATGTTCATAAGAAGTTATGCTGTGCCCTTCCAAGCCCCAAAGAAGACTCTGCTCAGGCATGTTGGGGTATGAAGTTCCAATGCCACTTACTTCTGGAGAGACTGAGGAATGACCTTCACTTGGTGCAACGGGGCACAGAGGAGGGTGGCAGTCTCCAGACCTGGAGGAGTGTGTGGAAGGAAACCATTTTTCAGTGCCTGCCACCTACCATTCTGTCAGTCTTCAAGAACGAGGACCTTACTGGATTCACTTCTGTGTTCCCGACAGAACCCAAAACTCCTCAGCACATAATATTCCTCAATAAAAGATTGCTGAGGGTAGTGCCCATGGCTCAAAGGGGTAGGGCGCTGGCCCCATATGCCTGAGGTGGCGGGTTCAAACCCAGCCCCGGCCCCCCCAAAAAAAACTGCAAAAAAAAAAAAAAATAAAATAAATAAAAATAAAAAAAATTGCTGAAATGAATCAAAGCCCAGTAGCCCAAGGTTACTGGCCAGCTGCCAGCTGCAAAAAGCTTGGCAAATCTCACCAGCAGCCCAGTCCCAGGGTAGTGCTGTTGGAGCTGGGGACACAGCCCTGAGGACACAGCTGAATGTCCTAACTCCTGTGTCCAGAAGCTTCCGGAAGCTCCACTCACAGTTCGCAGCATGAATAATTTAGGACAGAACTGGTGGTCAGATTTGGGAAGGGCATTGAAGTCAGAGAAAAAGAAAGCGGTTAGATGCACTCTAGTCAGGGCAGCTCCGCCTTCATGCTTCCTTCGTAATTCAGCAGCCTCCAGCTGACCCTGTCTACTGGGTCCCTGCCACAGATCTGACCCCTGTGGCAATCCAGTTTCACATCCAAGTGCCCCACACTCTTCCTTTGCTTTCAGCTTGTCTTTCCCCTTGGTGTCCATGTTCCTCTCAACAGGGAAGGGCCTTGGCACTCATTTCTAAGTTGAAAATGATTCTTCAGCTTCATGCTTCCGTGCTTCCTAGCATGCCTCTAGGAAATTTGTTTTTTTATTTTTATTGTTAAAATTTATTTATGGCCAGGCACGGTGGCTCACGCCTGTAATCCTAGCACTCCAGGAGGCTGAGGCCGGTGGATTACCTGAGCTCACACGTTCAAGACCAGCCTGAGCAAGAGCAAGACCCTGTCTCTAAAAATAGGTGAGCATTGTGGTAGGTGCCTGTAGTCCCAGCTACGTGGAGACTGAGGCAAGAGAATTGCTTGAGCCCAAGAGTTTGAGGTTGCTGTGAGCTATGACGCCACAGCACGCTACCAAGGGTGACAAAGTGAGACTGTCTAACAAAAAAAAAGCAATACATTGTTATTAATTATAGTTACCATGTTGTGCAATAGAGGTCTTGAATTTATTCCTTCTATCTAACTGAAATTTGTATCTTTTGACCAGCATCTTCCCACTCCCCTTCCTCCAACCCCCTGCTCTTGGTAACCACCATTCTACTCTTTCCTTCTGTGAATTCAAAATTTTTAGATTCCACATATGTGTGAAATCATATGGTATTTGTCTTTCTTTGCCTGGCTTATATCACTTAACATGTCTTCCAGGTTCATCCATGTTGTTGCAAATGACAGGATTTCCCTTTCTTCCTTTTTTTTTGAGACAGAGTCTTGCTCTGTTGCTCAGGCTGGAATGCAGTGGCCTACCATACCTCACTGCATCCTCCTCCTCCCTGCCTCAAGCAATCCTCCCACCTCAGACTCTCAAGTAGCTGGAACTACAGGCATGAACCACAATGCCCACCTAATTTTTTTTCTTTCTTTTTTTTTTTGTAGAGACAGAGTCTCACTTTATCACCCTCAATAGAGTGCTGTGGTGTCACATGGCTCACAGCAACCTCCAACTCCTGGGCCTTTGCAAGTTTATTGTTTTATTGGTACCACCTTGCTAAACCTTAGAGGCCCACATCCTCTACCTGTCTGCAGCTAGATGCCTCGTGTACTTATGGGAAGAGATAGATGACGAGAAGTTCATGGCCAGGCTTTGATACCTGGATCCTGCCATTTCTAGAAACCCAAAGTTTCTAGTCCTATCAGTCATATGATATTCCCTCTACCAGATTTGTAACCTCAAATATATTTGTTGTGCATGTGTGTGTTTTTTTAGAGACAGAGTCTCATTTTATCGCCCTCGGTAGAGTGCTGTGGCGTCACAGCTCACAGCAACCTCTAACTCCTAGCCTTAGGTAATTCTCTTGCCTCAGCCTCCTAAATAGCTGAGAATACAGGCACCTGCCACAATGCCCAGCTATTTTTTGTTGCAGTTTGGCCTGGGCCGAGTTTGAACCCACCACCCTCAGTATATGGGGCCGGTGCCCTACTACTGAGTCACAGGCGCTGCCCTCTAATTTTTTTCTTTAGAGATCAGGTCTTATTATGTTGCCCAGGTCTGGTTTCAAACTCCTGGCCTCAAGTGATCCTACTGCCTCAGCCTCCCAAAGTGCAGGGATTACAGGCATGAGCCACCGTATCTGGTGTATTTCCTTCTTTTTAAAGGTTGAATAGTATTTCATTGTCCATGAAAACTTTGGAATCAGTTTGCAGAATTGCCCTGGGCTGAGGCTTCTGTAGACTTCTGTGGTCCCACATAGGGACTTGCACTTCTGACCCAGGTGCAGTTTAGGTTACAATGTGAACTCCTGACCTTTCTCTGAAAGTCTCAGAGAAACCTGTGGTCTAAGGAAGAGAAGCCTTGGGTGAGTCATAAGACCTGGATTCTTTGCCTTGCCATCAGACAGTGGAGAGCATGGGATTTGGAGATAGACAGGCTCTGAAACCTGGCTCCAACACTAGTTTGCTTTGGGGCTTCAGTAAGTCACTTAACCTTTCAAAGTCTTTGTTTACTTATTTGTAGAATAAGGATACTAAAGATGCCTTTGCACAGGGTTTCGGGGAAGATTTCATGAGATAACACGTACAAAATGTCCAGGGAATTGCCAAGCACTTAGTTGGAGTTTAGTAAATGGCTCCTTTCCCTTATTTAATGTGGGAGAGTACATGCAAACACAGAAAGCTACCAGGTTTCAGTGGGTGGAAAGCATCCCTTCCCATCCCCTTTACCCTTGTTCTGGTTCAGAACTTCAGAGCCTTTGGCTAGGACTATTGCAGTAGTCTCCCAGCATAACCATCTACACTCATCTTGTACTTGTACTTGGGTTACCCTTACTCTATTACTTGAGCACCTTCCTTGGCTGCTCATAAGCATAAAATTTAGGTCAAATTTCTCAGTTTGAAGTTCAAGAGCCCTTGTTACTTGCTCCAACACACATTTATTTTCCACTATTATAGTGACAAAGAACGTAGGATGTGGAATCTGAAGACGAGGTTCCAGTCCTGAAATTGTCCACTTTCTCCCTAGATAATTTATTTATTTATTTTATTAAATCATAACTTTGTACATTGATGCATTTACGGGATTCAGTGTACTGCTTTGATACACAATGTGAAATGCTTACATTGAACTAAGTAGCACATCCATCACAATTACACTCATTTGTTAATAGTTTTGAAATGTACCATTGCATCATGCACATTAGGTGAGGTCCCCCCAAATACCCTCCCTCCCTACCATTTTCTCCCTCGGTTCCCCTCTCTCTCTTCTCTTCTACTTTCTGGACTATAATTATGTTTTGCCATTTATATGAGTGTATAGGTGATTCTATATTGATTTCATAGCAGTATTGAGTACATTGTATACTTTTTTTCCCCATTCTTGAGATACTTTACTAAGAAGAGTATGTTCCAGCTCCATCCAGGTAAACATAAAAGATGTGAAGTCTCCATCTTTTTAGGGCTACATAGTATTCCATGGTGTACATATACCACAATTTGTTAATCCATTCATGGGTCGATGGGCACTTGGGCTGTTTCCATGTCTTAACTTAAGAATTGGGCTGCAATAAACATTCTGGGGCAAATATCTTTGTTGCAAAATAATTTTTGATCATCTGTGTATATACCTAGTAGAGGAATTGTACTTGTACTTGGGTTACCTTTACTCTATTACTTGAACACCTTCCTTGGCTGCAGGATCTGATGGTAGGTCTACTTTTAGTTCCTTGTGTGTTCTCCAAACTTCTTTCCAAAAAGGTCACATTAGCTTGCATTCCCAACAGCAGTGTAGAAGCGTTCCCTTCTCTCTGCAACCACACCATCTTCTGTAGTTTTGTCTCCCTAGATAATTTAGAGTAAATCATCTAATGCCAGTTTCACATCTGTAAGTTAGAGATCATAATGCTTCCTCCTGATACGCATTGTAATTTATGACTATCTTTCCTACTGGACTGTAAGCCAAATGGAGTCAGTGGGCAGGGAGCAGATGTGTCCCCTTCATCATGGTATATTCAGTATCCAGCGCCCGTCCTGGTATGGTGGATGTTCAGTACATCATATTTGTTGAATAAATGAATGAAAAAATTCATTTATTCATTTAATAATCTACAGATTAGATATTGCATGATCTGGGTAAAGCATTTTTTCACAGTTCCCAGGCATGCCCATGTAATAGCTGTTGCAACGCAAGTTATTAGTGGAATAACTTTAGACAAATTCTGTCCCTCTCAGGACACAGTCTCTTATTTCTCCTAGCAGATAACGGAAGGCCCTCTGGCTCATTTCTGTAACACTAGGCCCTGCATGCAAACGAAACTCAATACATGCTTTCTCGAGAGATGGATGAAGCTTCTTCCAAGGCTGTACCTGGGGCTGGCGCTGTCTAAACAAGAATCTGAGTTCCCTCCTCCAGGCTGGTTCCCTACTGCCTTTCACCCTGCGGAGAAGATGGGCCTCCTAGCGTTCCCGCCTACATTCAGTTCCCGAAGCGCAGCGGGTAGGTGGACCCGCAGGGCGTTCTCTGGGAGCTGGAGCAGCCCAGAGGGCGGGGACGGAATGTGAGTTTAGAAAAAGCGGGCAAAAGACGGGTGGGCAGAGGAATGGGTTGTTTGTGGACCCAGGCCTGGGCTGAGAGGCAGCTGGCAGCTTGGGAGAGCAACTCGGGGACCGGCGGTGAGGAGCTCCAAAGGGGTGGGCCAGGTTAGCGGGCCCAGGGTCAGCAAACAGCCGCCGCGCCGGGGTGGAGAGGTCGCCGGAACGGAGGGCGGGGAATGTGGAGGTGTGGTTGGCCCGGGGTGGGGGGACATAGGCGGCCGCTTGGGAGGAGTTGCGGGAGGAACCCAGAGGGAGGGCCCGGGGGCAGCAGGAGGAGAGGGGTCATTGCGGAGGGGCGCAGCGCTGCAGACTGGCTGAGACGCGCGGGGAGCCTGGCTGCACGGGGTGGGGTGTAGGGCAAGGGGAGCGCGCGTCGGGGGGCTGGGGGCGGCGTCGGCGTTGGGGGTGGGGGAGCGGGTTGGGCGGCTGCGCCGGCTCCGCTTCAGCCGCTGCCGCTAGGGCGCGGGGGGCGGGGGGCTCGGCGCCGCGAGCTCGGCCATTGTGGGAGCCGCTCCCCTTGGCTCTGCCGCGCTCCCCTCGACTGCGCTGCAGCCCCGGGCGCGCCCTGCCCGCCACCGCCGCCGCCGCCTTTGCTGCTGCCACCGACTGGTCTTCCTCCTCCTCGGCTCCCAAGGTAAGGCTCGGGCCGCTGGGCTGGATGCGGGCTCCCCGCCCGAGTGCGCGGGGTGCGCGACGGCGGCTGGGGCGCGGTGATTGATTGAGCCGGGCGGCCGCACCTCGGCCCGGGGCAGCCGGCTGCAGCTGGTAGGCTGGTTGACAGGCGCACATAGCGGCCTCCCGGGCCTCGCACCTGCATCCCCCACGGCCAGTGCCCTGGAGCAGCGAGCGCGGGCAGCTAGGGTTTCCCCGGGCAGACGGCTCTAGGGCCAGAGAGGCGTGTTCCCCGGGAAAATGGGGCACCGAGCCCTAGCCGGGCCGGACGAGACACCTCCGAGAACGGCAGGGCCGGGCGGGGACGAGCGCTTCCCAGCCCCAGGGCTCGGCTGCTGGCCCCAGCGCCCTGCAGGTCCTCGGTCGCGCGTCCCCGCTCTTTGTCAGCCACGCGCGGCGGGCACGCGGACCCACCCGCGCCTCCCCAGGCTCGCGGGCGCCCTTCACCCACCGTGGCGACGGAGGTAGGGGAGGTGGGGAGGCCGCCGTGTGGGGGCACCAGGTAAGGTGTCCATCGCGGGCCGCGTGCGGCCTTTGGTGGTGGATGTGGGGTGCGGGCGTGGTCTCTTGTCAATCCCGGCATTGATGGAGTGACCTGGTTGACACAGGGGTGGGGCTGTGGAACCCCCAAGTCAAACAGGTGTTTGTGAGGGGCGGGGGACTGACCCTGGTAGAGCTGAGGAGGGACGGTTTCTTGGGAGGAGGCTTTGGACAAGCATGCCTTTGTAGTAAAATGGCAGAGGGAATGGGCGGTTCTGGGATGAAGCAGGTGGTCTGTGGAGAGGAGGGACGTTTTCCTGCCCTGGGCTGAGGGTAGGGAAGGAAGCTTGGCCTGAGTTTCCCAAAGGCTGGGCTATTACTTCAGTACCTGTCCTGGGTATAAAAGCTGGGAGGTGAGAACCAAAAGGTAACAGGGGAGGAGGGAAGCTGCCAGGATAAAGGGCAAGGCTGTGCCAGGACCCAGTCTTTTCCTTTCTGTCTTCTGTGGCTGGATCTCTCCTTGATGTTCTCTGGGAAGAGGGCCCACGTGCACAGAGGGTGCCCCAGCAAGGCTGTTCTGTCTTCCCGAGCTATCTAGTGCCTCTTGCACAGTTTGATGTTTCTTTTGTTATCTCTTTGAACTCTGTGCCTACTGTGGGAATCTGCCAATGACCCAGGAGGCTGTCCCTGCCCCTTGCTGCCTCTGGGCTGAGATTCCAGAATCCAGGATGTCTAGCCATTTAGGCCACCTTCTCTATCTACACAGCCTTGTGTGCAGGTATTCCCTAGGATACCTAGGGAATTTCCCTAAGGGAAATTCAACAGCCCTTGTCCTCCCTAGACTCCAGAGTCAAAGTGAGAGCTGGATACTTGGGCTAGATTTTGGGCTATAGCTGAAGGCATGCACCATCTCGGCCCTGATGGAGCCCTTGAGGTGGTGGGCCATGTGTAGCAGATGGTTCTGGCAAGTGAGCTTGGCTTGGCTGAGGGAAGGCTGCCCATTCTGGCTGGTGGAGCCCAGCTGGCCCCAGAGCCATTGTACTTTCACTCAACACTCTCCACTAGCTAAACTGAGCTGAAAAACAGAATTTCCATCCCATCCCCACCTCCCACCCCCATGCTGGGACACTTATTCCCAAACAGCCCTTGGAATAAGCAAATAACTGACCATTTTATCTAATGTCTGCTGTGTGCCATGCCTGGCATCAGCCAGTTTTACATTTGCATTTTACTATATTCTTAAAATGTCCTCTAAAATGGAGTATTTCTCCCATTTTGCACCTGAAGAAACTGAGTCTCAGAGAAGTGAAGTGACTCGCTCCAGTCACACTTACTGATAATTAAGTGGCCAAAACTAGAATTTTATTATTATTATTATTTTTTGTAAAGACAGAGTCTTACTTTATCACCCTTGGTAGAGTGCCACGGCGTCACACAGCTCACAGCAACCTCCAACTCCTGGGTCTAAGCAATTCTCTTGCCTCAGCCTCCCGAGTAGCTGAGACTACAGGTGCCCACCACAATACCCAGCTATTTTTTTGTTGCAGTTTGGCGGGGGCTGGATTTGAACCCGCCATCCTCTGTATATGGGGCCAGTGCCCTACCCACTGAGCCACAGTCACTGCCTGCCAAAACTAGAATTTTTATACCCAGATCTGTTTTACAGTTTAGAACATTTGCTAATGTGTCTTCTGTAGACAGAGAGGGAGAATAGGCAAGGAATTTTTGCCTATTCTGGCCTATGCTTTGATTCATGTGTCCTGTTGAGACTGTGCTTTAGCTTTTGAAAATACTTCCCATCTGTTGCCCCATTTTATCCTTATAGCATTCCTGCAAGGTAAGAATAGGAATGTAATAATAGATACTGTTTATTGAGTGCTTACTGGGCACTAGGCACAAATAAGCGCTTTACATGCAGGATCTCATTGAGTCCTCTCAAACAACCTTATATGTTGTTTAGGTGCTATATCATCATTCCCATTTTGTATATCAGGATGGTGAGGCTTAAAGAGGTTATGTGGTATCTCCAGGGTCTCATAGCTAGTAAATGGTGTGGTAGAATTTGAACCCACATCTTTCTATCTTGTGGGACCTGTGAGCTTAGTTTTCCAAATGTACCCAATAACAATAATAGTGGTTACTTGTAACAGGAGCTAACTTTTTTTTTTTTTTGCAGTTTTTAGCTGGGGCTGGGTTTGAATCCGCCACCTCTGGCATATGGGGCCGGTGCCTTACTCCGTTGAGCCACAGGCGCTGCCCATGGGAGCTAACTTTTACAGTGTTTTAAGTTTTATAGACACCTTCATGTATGTTCATGTATGTTCATGATATTCCCCAAACTTTGTGAATTAGTTTTGTCATCCCATTTTCCAGATGGAAAAACTGAGGTTCAGATAGGTGAAAAAGTCTGGTCAGTGGCATAACTAGGACTAGCACCTCTCTTCCTGAGTCCCAGTTTTTCTCATGTGACCCCTCCTGTCTGTTCACATTCATCCTTTTCTCCTCCAGATCCCTTCTCCCTGGCGGCCCGCCTACTGCAGCCCCTACCTGGGCCATGTCTTCCTCGGATGAAGAGACACTCAGTGAGCGGTCATGTCGGAGCGAGCGGTCATGTCGAAGCGAACGGTCTTACAGGAGCGAGAGGTCCGGGAGCCTGTCTCCCTGCCCCCCAGGGGACACTTTGCCCTGGAACCTGCCCCTGCATGAGCAGAAAAAGCGGAAAAGCCAGGATTCAGTGCTGGACCCTGCAGAGCGTGCTGTGGTCAGAGTTGCTGGTAAGAGAGATCCCCCAGTGAGCAAGCTGGATGCGGTGGGTGCGAGGGAGGAATGGGCCAGTGAGCACTGGCTGGTTGGGGAGCAGACAGGTCCTCCTCAGGACTCTCTGACAAGCCAGCTGGAATCTAATTTATTATTACTGCTGAAAAGATGATGAAATAACATTGGAGAAAAACTTGGAAGAGGAAAATCTTCTACCCCTTTGCTAACATGAGAACTGTTTTCATTTCTGCATCACCTTCCCAGTGTCTGTCCCTGTTCAGTTCTATTTTCTATGCAGTTGCCTTCATGGTTTATGTGCCATTCTGGATCTGACTCTTGTCAGTTACTCTTGTCTGTTACAAAAAGATTTTTTGTGTTACATCTTAGACTTTATAGTTGCCATTTTTAAATGTTGTATAATATTTTATGATTTTCTAAATCCTACTCTTTTTTTCACCATAGTAAACAATGCTGTTGTAAACATGTTTAAGAATAATAATTTTTTTTATGTCTGTTGAGTTATTTCATTGTAACAAAGTTATAGTTTAGGTTAATTCATATTACCTTCCAAAGATGGTGTAGGCATTTACCCTAAACACCATGTGAGGCCTGGGGTCTGCCTCTACCTGTGGTGGGAGGTCCCAGTTCTTTGCCAAGCTCACCACAGCGCAGTGGCTATGAGTGTAGGTTTTGTAGTCAGAGGGATAAGGTGTTGGATTGTGGCCCTGCCACTGACCAGCTATGTGACACTGAGCAAGTCCCTTCCTCCACATGAGCCTCACTTTCCTTATCTTCAGAATGTCCCCTGTGCAGGCTTGCCTTGAGGGTTAGAGGCAATAATGTTTGCAAAGCCCTCAGCACAGTTTTTGGCTCTGTAAAGGCAATGCTTCCACCAAAGGCATCCAAAGCTGCCTCCCTGGGGTGTGCTCAGCATCTCAGGGTTTGGTGGCAGAGTGCAGATAGATAGACAGAGGAGAGCCTGCAGCTAATTCAGTGACATTACTCGCTTTCCAGCTATCACCAAGGCCTGTCCTGTCCCCTACACTTTGTCATCTGTCACCTGGACCCTCCAACAACCATCTAATAGTTCTCCTTTTCTTAGTCTTCCCCCCCATCCTCCACATGACTCACAGAGTATTTTAGTTCTAAAATGCAAACCTAATCCTATTACTCAGCTGCTTATAACCATCTTTGGCTCTTCATTGCCTGTGAAATAAAGGCTTTAACATAAAGACCCATCAAAATTAGGCCCAACTTACCTCTTCAGCGTCACCTACTGCCGCCTCTGCCCTCAAGCACCCTGCCACATTGCACTGTAATTTGGCCCCCATGCACCCTGCTGGGTCAAACGTCCATGCTTTCATTTTCTCCTCTGCAAGATTCTAGTAGCCTCCCCCTTCTCTTTTAAGTGCCACCTCCACGATGTCCCTAATGCCCCCGGTGGTATCCAAAGCTCCCTCCTCCACTCTCACATTCACACCTTTCTCTCTTCCTTGTTCCCTGGCACAGTATAGCAGTTAACCCACAGGGTGCTCATCACTCCCCCAGAACTATGAGCAATTTGGGACTACGTCTTATGTTTTTGCCCTAATGATTTGTACAGGCCTTGTGCATGCTAGAGATCAGCCAGTATTGAATGACTGAATGAATGCAAGCAAGGGGTGTCTTGAGGATAATACGTGACAGATTGGGATCTGGGAACATGCAGTGGGTTGTAATGGAAAGTTAGACAGGGATAGAGTTATGTGGGCTCAAGTTGTTGGGAAAGGATTTTAGCGGGAGTGAGCTCCAAGTGAAAAGTCAGCAGGCATGAGAGTCAGAACTCCTTCTGGTGGGTAGTAGGGAGCCCTTGGAGGAAATCCTTCTCAAGACCTTTGGGCCTGCAGCATCAGCCAGTGGCAGAGTTTTCAGAGCTGCCCCTAGGAAACAGGAAGGGTTTTACTTGTCCTGAGCCGTGAAGAGCCATGACTCAGGGCTCTTTGAAAGCAGAGTGGGTGTCTCATTCTCCCTTTCTTATTCTTCTGTCTTCATCCTTCATCACTCATGCATACCTATAGATCGCTGTGTGATGATTTCCAGCCTTCTCTGAGGAGGCCCAGGAGATGATCTGCCTACTTTTTAAGGTTCTGAGTCTAGAATAGAAGCGGAGTGGACTCAATGAGGCTTAAACTACAGGCAAAGCCCCTGGGTCAACTGAGCAAAGGGATGGCCTGTGCTGTGCTGTTTCTGTCATCAGTGCTCATCTACTTTGCATCCTGACAGGGCTGACTGCCTGTTTTGAGGAGGGGGCTGGGCCAGTGAGGCTGAAAATGGGGAGACTGCCATGGTTAAAAATAACTTGTGCTCTGCAGTTGGGTGTGTTTCTTTAGCAGGAGAGAAGGGAGGCAGCAGAGACGAGGCGGGACTGCAGCTTTAGGGTCTGGCTGGAATCTTCATGTGATTTTAGAATGTTGTGGGGGCTCCGCCAGAAGAATGAAAAAAGGCAGCCTTAGCTCTGCGGGACTCCTTCATATGACAGCAGGAGGGCCGTGTGTGGGGGGCCCTGTATGCTCTGAAGCTCTCTGAAGCAGACTTTTCATTCTGGGTGGAAATGAAATCACTCTTAGGCTA
This sequence comes from Loris lydekkerianus, assembly GCA_963574355.1. NCBI lineage: Eukaryota > Metazoa > Chordata > Mammalia > Primates > Lorisidae > Loris > Loris lydekkerianus. Next base: position 38,431 of record CAUYPK010048825.1, on the reverse strand, counting down.
GAAGTCAGCTGTGCAATTTTCTCCTCCCTCTGGGCCTTGGCTTATGAAGCCAAGTGGGGGTGTCTGAATCAGTCTCACCAAATGGAGATCTCCCCTTTCCCTGGCCCCGTTCCCTGTCCTGAGCTGGTCTCATGGTCTTGCCCTTACTTGAGAGGCCTCATAGGGGAGCCCTGCTGGTCACACATGTCAGAGTAAAGAGGCGTGTCAAGGCTGAGAAACCTACTGATCTCAGCCTACAAAGTCAAAGCAGGTTATAGGGACTCCATACAGGCTGTAACACGATTTTTCCTTCCATCTGCCTATCTTCCTCCTTTCCTTTCATTTTTTTCTCCCTCCTCTTTTGCCAGCCCTATTCTCAACTCCTTAAGCCTGGCCACAATGAAATGCAACAATAGTTACTAATGAGAGTGCCTTATTTCAGTTTATCAGCTTTATGGTTTATACAGAGATTTCATAATAATTCTTTGTGTTAGGCATGACACATGTCAGCATCTGAGTCTCAGAGGATTTAAGGGATTTCCCTGTAGTCACATAGGACTGGTAGACACAGACCTTCTAACTCCGAGTACATTGCTATTTGTTTCCTTAGGCAATACCTGGCAGCCAGGCCAGTCTGAAGCTTCTGCAGGTGATAATCTAAGTAGCTGACTTGGTGTTCAGACTCACCTGAGAGACCTTTTAGTCACTTCTGGAAGAGGCCTCAAGATTCTTGATCTATAGAAAAAGGAAAGGGACAAAGATCTAGGAAACTTTGCCCCTTTTCCCCTGGCTCCCTGTCTTTAGTGAAGAGCAGTAGTAATATCCTTTGTTTTTTGGTGAGAGGCAATAAGGAAGAGGAAAGCTAGGGAGATTACTCTAGTAAGGTGTGCAGTCCTAAAAGGATAGAAAAGGGGAGAGGAAAAAGAGTGTTTAAAAACAAACAAAACAGTGTAGTACAACGCTAGGGGGCGCCATTCACATTAGCCATCATTGTAGATTTTCATATTATTATGACAAGTTTCCTACAGTTGGTAGTAAAGTGTCTTTAAGAAAGGCTCATGTTCTGGCTAGGGCAGAGTTGGATGCAGGAGGCCCTCACCAGCCACCCATTCATTTATCCAACTTTGCATATCCAGGACCCTTCCTGTTTTTGGCGTTGATGTTCAAAGATGAAGGAAGATGTGGTCTCTTCTTCATGGAACTCAATCTAGTTGAGAGTGTAGAAGGAAAAAGATAATTACACCCCTGGGTGTATTGTGCAAAAGGGGAGCCCAGTGACTAAAGGCTAACGTTGGTCTCCTAGTTAACCTGCAGAAAGCATTTATGGCATTCATCATCAAGAGCCCCTCAGCATGTGCTGCTGAAATGATCATTCCCAACATCTGCTCCATAATGGCCTTCTCCTGGAAGCCTTCCTTGATCTCTTCAGTCAGACAGCAGTTGTATCTCTACCCAGCCCTTGTTTCACTTGGCCTTATATTCAAGTTCATTGTTCATTTCCCCCCTAAATGTGGAGCTTGCTGTAGTTGGGAGTCCAACTGTTCCCTTTCTGCCTGGAACACACAGCTCTGAGAGCATGGTGCCTGCTCAGGGGAGGGAGCCTACTCTTCTGTACCCCCGTATCTCTCCTCCAGTATGCAAGTTCTGGGAAGACACCCCACAGGAACCTCTCTGCTTATTTATTTATTTATTCATTCATTCATTCATTCAGTAAAAAAATGGATGTAGCCCCAGCTATGTGCCAGGCACTGTGGAAACAACTGGATCTAGAGGCAGAAAATTTAAGCAAATGACTTTACTGCTTGGAACTGCAGTTTCCTTATTTGTAAAAGAGAGGTGATAATACCTGCTCCAAATGATCATCGAATGAGAATTAAAATGTGATGAACAAACATAGGTTCATGTGCTTGTTACTGCACTTAGCAGTGTCATTCCTTGTAACTTCCCTGGCAACCAGAAGAGGCCATGGAGACTCCAGGAGGCTGGCAGTTTCCCAGGTCACCAAGGAAGGGGCCCAAGACTCTTATTTCTATCCCTTTCTTTTGTTCCCTATAGTACTTTGTCAGAAAGTAGATGGTTTACTCTGGCCAAGCCATGAGTGAGAAAAAGGGAAAACAGAGATGAGAAAAACAGTGTTACTGGGAATCCTTACTCCTCGGGTGGTGGTAACCTTCCTTGCCCTGAGACTTTTCAAGCTTTATACCCCAGAAAGCTCCTTCTCCTCTCCAGGCTTTTCTCCTTCTTTCCCTGCAGGGTCCTCAGAGTCCCTGGCTCTGTTCTGGAGCTTGGTTTCAGCAGGAGGAGAGATGAGCAGAAGAGAGTCCCCTAAAAGTGGGGCAGAATGAATTGTAGCTACACACCACCAGCTCAGCTCCAGCTCTTTGAAAGTAAATCTGGGTCACATTAGCTGCAGGGATAGAAAATGACCACGTGGGTAGAATTCTGTGCAGGCAGCAGAAAAGACAACCAATCTGTCTTTTTGCTGAGGCTCAAGGTCCCTGTGGGACCCCAGCTGGTGAGGGAAGGTAGTTGCTGCATTGCAAGGTGTAATGCTGTCATTATGCCATCAGCCTCCCATCATGCTTTTCTAGTGACTTCCCAGGTGACACAGAAAAAGGTATATTATGGAATGACAGTCTGGCTCATGCCTTTTGTTACAAAGGGAGCCCAGGACTGAGGTTAGGAATGCAGATGAAGGACTGGTTACTCTGGGGACCACTATCATGTCTTATTCTCATGGGCTCAGAGATTAGATGCCACCAGAGAAGCTGTCATTGCAGCAGCTTCTAGGGCAGCACTTTTCTTTTTATCTCAGCAGGCCTCCCTCTAAGGAAAGGCCTGTGGATATATCTGGGTGTGAATATTAATAATCTTTCAGCACCTGGCCAGGCACAGTGGCTTACACCTATACTCTTAGCACTCTAGAAGGCTGAGGCAGGCGGATCACTTGAATTCAGGAGTTCAAGACTAGCCTGAGCAAGAGCAAGACCCCATCTCTACTACAAATAGAAAAACTAGCCAGGTGTAGTGGCATAGGTCTGTAGTCTCAGCTACCTTGGGAGGCTGTGGCAAGAGGATTGTTCAAGCCAAGAGTTTGAGCTTGCTGTGAGCTACAATACACAATAGCACTCTACCCAGGGTGACAGAATGAGACTCCGTTTCAAACAAACAAACAAAAAAATCTGTCAGCACCAGAGTGCGCTACTGAGCCTGGCCATCTCTCTCCTGGTTGCTGTAGCTAGGACCTGCCATGCTTTGACCCTGTGACTGCCTGTTGCCACCTGTCAGAAGCTGTCCAGGTCCCTGGGAGGCCGAGGTGGGTGGAGTTCTGCCTTGGCTCTCCTGCAGGAGCAGAATGGGTGCTGCCTGGATTTAGGATGCTGCTACAGGGAAGGTCTGAAGGCCCTCTAACTTGAAGTGTGATTAGGGGTGGAAATTTCTATCCTGAACTGTGCCCCACCTCTACCCCAGAAGAAACCAGGCTTTTGCCTTGTGGTCCAGCAAAGGATTCTGCCTGGAGCTTCAGTGTGTGTCTCTGTGTATCCCCCACCTCCCACCCTGCTCATTTGTACATTTCCTCATTTGCTCACTCTTCCATTCAATTAAGTAGGAAGGTGGCTTTGGGACTCAGTGGGAGTCCTAATTTTATCACTCACTGCCAGTTGGGTGACCCTGGGAAGTTGCTAACATCACTGAGTGTCAGTGCCTCATAGTTCAAATGGGGGGCACAAGAAAGCCAGCTACCTCAGAGACTTGCAGGGTAGACTTGCAGGATTAAAAGAGACAGTGGGAGCAAGGTGCTTGGCCCTGTGGCTGCTACACAGTAAGCCTTTGATACACACTAGCTCTTCCCATTAACATCATTCATTCACACATACACTTGTTTGTTAATTCATAAACATGCTGATTTATCTCCTTGCTCATTCATTGATCACATATTTGCCCATTCAACAAATACTCCTATAACTACTTTGTTCTAGGCTCATACTGGGCTTCAGACCCCAGCTCCTGCCTAGGAAGGCAGTTTAGAAGGCAACATGAACAGTGCTACAAGGCCCAAAGAGAGTTTCAAAGAAGTTCTGAGAGGGAAGGGCCTCTCAGGAACAGGGACTCCTGTTCCTCCCCTGCTTAGATACTATTTTTTCTGTGACTGGAAAAGAAATAAGAAGTAGCTGGGCATGGTGGCCCACACCTGTAATGCTAGCACTTTGGGAGGCTGGGGCAGGAGGATCCCTTGAGCTCGGGAGTTCAAGACCAACTTGATCAAGAATGTGACCCTCTTCTCTCCAAAAAAGAGAGCAAATTATCTGGGCATTATGGAATGCACATTTAGTCTTAGCTACTGGGGAGGCTGAGGGAGGAGGACCACTTGAGTCCAGGAGTTTGATGTTGTAGTGAACTACGATGATGCCACTGCACTCTACCCAGGATGACAGAGTGGACTCTATCTCAAAAAAAAGAAAAAAAAAAAAAAATAAGGAAAGTAAAGAAAAGGAGGGCTGGGTGCCCTGACTCATGCCTATATTCCCAGCACTCTGGGAGGTGGATTGCTTGAGCTCAGGAGTTCAAGAGCAGCTTGAGCAAGAGAAAGACCCCATCTCTACTGAAATAGGAAAAATTAGTCATAGTCCCAGCTAATAAGGAGGCTGAGGCAAGAGGATCACTTGAGCCCAAGAGTTTGAGGTTGCTGTTTGCTATGATGCCACACACTCTACCGAGGGTGACAAAGTAAGATTGTCTGTCTCAAAAAAAATCCTAAGACTTTTTACTTGGAGATAGCATCAAATCCCTTGGGTTGGGGTCTCAGCTCCCAAGATTGCCTCTCTTCACTCCCAATGCCAATCGCTAGCCCCAGATTGTTTTACCTGTGTTTCTGAAAGGCCAGCTATAAATTGGGGTCCCCATAACCTCTTCCTTGGGTTCAATTGAGTTTCTGGAGCCACTCACAGAACTCAGGGAAACACATATGGTCACTGGTTTTTTTTATAAAGGATACAAATGAAGTGATGCATAGATCAATTTATGGGATGAGGAACATGGAGTTTCCATGCCCTCCCTAGGTGCCACCCTCAGGAACCTCCACCCATTCAGCTATCTGGAAGCTCTTTGAGTCCTGTTCTCTTGGACATGTTATGGAGACTTCATTTGATAGGCATGATTGACAATCATGGGATTGGACAAAAGGGGTATTGGAAACCCAGCAAGGCCTGTCTGTTTGGATACTTGATCCCTCTGTATAGCACTCCTTCCCCCAGGGAATGGAGCAGGACCTCTTCTGAAATGGGAGGCTTATGACCCACAATCAGAAAGGCAGGAATGCACTGGTTCTGTGCCTACTAAAGAAAAAAAAAAGAGAGAGAGACCAGGTGCAGTGGCTCACACCTGTAATCCTAGTACTCTGGGAGGCCAAGGTGGGTGGATTGCTTGAGCTCAGGAGTTTGAGATCAGCCTGAGCAAGAATGAGGCCTCCTCTCTACTAAAGACAGAAAAACTAGCCAGGCATCATGGATGCCTATAGTCCCAGCTACTTGGGAGGCTGAGGCAGGAGGATTGCTTTAAGCCCAAGAGTTTGAGGTTGCTATAAGCTACAATGATGGCATGGCATTCTACCCAGGACGACAGAGTAAGACAACAAAGTAAGACAAAGATTTTGTCTTGAAAAAAGAAAAGGGATAAAAAAAGAAAAGAAAGACGGGAAGATTAGAGTCCTGCCTTGGGAAGAAAAAGGAGCAGGTGAAAGGAGGAAGAAGCTCAGAGAGAGAGATTCTATTTTCTGAGGCCAGCTTCTTTTTTTTTTTTTTTTTTTTTTTAGACAGAGTCTCATTATGTCACCCTCGGTAGAGTACTATAGCATCACAGCTCACAGCAACCTCCAACTCCTGGGCTTAAGTGATTCTCTTGCCTCAGACTCACAAGTAGCTGGGACCACAGGCGCCAGCCACAATGCCTGGCTATTTTCTTGTTGCAGTTGTCATTGTTGCTTAGCTGGCCTGGCCAGGCTCAGACACACCAGCCTCGGTGCTTGTGGCTGGCGCTGTAACCACTGTGCTACAGGAGCCGAGCCATGAGGCCAGCTTCTGAAGGGTAAAGTGTCCCAATATTATAACAAAAAACTGTAACAAAGGATATGGGATTTATGAGTCAGGAACCGAACCACAGACAAAAATGCACACACATATAACACACACAAAATGGCAAAAAATATGTACACATTTTAAGGCGTTATCTATATATTACTTTTTGAAGTTGAAGGTACTTTTACTGGTCAAGTGTTTTTACCTGCATTTCATACACTTTTGGGGAATAATTGATTTTGCTTCCGATAGATGTGTGTACATTTTTTGGTACCCCTGGCATATATATCATAATATCACTGCCTCCCAGTAATCACATACTTTCACCTCCCACACTTTCTTATCATTATATTATACTGTTGTTCTAATAGCAAATATACCAGTTTATTTGCTTCACAGTCTACATCTGACGACTGGAACCAGTCCACCTGATCCACGCACAGAGACTTTATGAGGGATTCTAACTCCCCAAAGCTGGGGACCCTGAAGCTGTGTGTCCCTCTTAGTGATGCTTGGATGATCCTCTGGTCCGTCCAGCTTGAGTTCCATATTCCATTCCCAGAACACACAGAACTAGATTAGAGCACCTGGTTTTATGTATGGAACCTTGATTTCAGGGGATGGTGTCAAGCCCATGGACCTTGAGTTTGAATTGGGACCCTGCTAGTGTAATTGAAGAAAATACCCCAAAATGGATTCCAAGGATTTAATCTCAAGTTGAGATGCAATAGGATTGAGGTGTTTAAATTAGGAAGGGAATGAATTCTATTCTTGTCAAAGGAGCCTATGTCCCAGGTTAACAAACCATACCCGTCAACTCCCCAACGAGTATAGACTGCCTGCAGCCCTGCTTGGTAGGACCCTCAGACTCTCCACATAGGATGAGACTTCTGCCACAGTAGAGGGATTGGGTGTGTTTGAGCAGCACTTACATTAGCCTGATTCCTTCAAAGAGGGAAAATAGCTTTATTCACAAAGAAGCTGGGAAATAGCAGACAGGCCAATACTTTTCTTTCTTTTTGTTTTTTTAGAGACAGTCTCACTTTGTCACCCTTGGGTAGAATGCTGTGGTGTGACAGCTCACAGCAACCTCAAACTCTCGGGCTTAAGCCATCCTCTTGCCTCAGCCTCTGGAGTAGCTAGGACGATAGGTTCCCACCATAATGCCTGGCTAAATACTTTTTCTAACAACTATTGTTATGTTCTGAATGCCAGGCTTTGTGCTTAGCACTTTTCATTCTGTATTTGACCTAATCCTCAAAACAACTTTAGGAGCAGATATGCTGTAGTAGAGGAAATAGAAACCCAGAGAGTTCGGTAAGTTGCTCAAGGTCTCCCACCCAGTGAGGGGCCAAACTGGGAATGGCCCTATCTCTGCCTAGGGCAACCCACTGTCTCCCCCCATTACAAGGAACAGTAGTTTAATAACAGCTACCATCTGTGCCACACTTCAAGGTTCACAGGGTGCCTTAACACCCATCATCTCCACTGTGTCTCAGGAAGCCCTAAGCAGGTGAGGCATTCCATGCCCCTCAGGAATAGCTGCCTCTCAGGGGTCCAGCCTCTGCTTATTTCCCCCAGTAAGCCTTGGAAATTCTTTGGCATTGGCTCTGGCAAGCTAGGGGAAAAGGTTTAGGGAGAAGCTGAGGTGGAGAGAGTTGGCTGGTTGCTATGGTAACCCAGATGGCTGAGTAACCATTTTGAAGGTTGCTATGGTGATGGGCTTCTGGTGGCAGGGATCCTGTCTTCCTGGGTGGTTAGCACCATAGAGGTCTCTTTAACTAGAGATGTTGCACTTTCTGAACAGAAGAGGGCAGCACGAGAGCGGGCAAAGGCTTCCTGCCCCACAGATGTGGCAATTTAAGGCCAAGCTTGAGAAGAGTTTCCAGGAACTGGGCAGAAAGGGAACTTTGATGGGATTGGCTGAACAAAGCCTGTGTGGGACAGGTTGGTGGTCCTGCACTTCTGAGACTAGAACGAGGTGATTTTCTTCCCGAGACTTGTCAAAGGGTAAGGCTTGGAGTAGCCCCTTCAGTGTCTGGCATTGTACAGAAGACAGCTATCCTTGCAGGGAGGAATGGAGAGAACATTCTTTCCCTGTGATCAGATTCTGAATCTTTGCTGGAATGTCCAGCAAATAATTTATAAAGCGTCAATTAACACATGTAAAATAATGCAGCATGAGTCAAGCTAAAGAAGATCTGGGAGTAAACCCTGATGGGCACCAGCAGAGAGAGAAATAATTTTGCCCTTCCTTCTTCTTCTTCTCTGTGTGAGTACGTTGAGTCTTTGAGTACCCAGTGGACGCTGAATTGGATTTCCAATTGTCTTGAGTCATAGATCTGGCCCCCTCTGCCAACCCTTATATGTGTTCAGTGAGGCATCCATTCCTTCAGCAAATATTTATTGACTGTCTACTAGGTGCAAGGTATTGTGTGAGGCCCTATGATGAAGAAACATGAAATAGATGTCTGTGCCCTCAAAAAACTGATGAACTTGGAGATTAAGGAGGCAGTGATGTAGATACTCACAATACATGTGGTTGGAGCCCCAAAATTAGGGGAAAGAAAATGCGGTTAGGATTTTGAGGAGAGACTCATCTACCTGGGTTGATTAAAAATAACTTCATGTCATTTGAGGTGAACTTTCCTGGTAGATTTTAGTAGATGGAGTTGGGGGGATGGACATTCCAGCAAAGACTCCGAGTTCTATCACAGGAGAAGATGATACTACACACAACAATGTCATGGGAGATGAGCCTGGAAAGGAAGGCAAGCATCAAAATATGGAAGACTTTGTATTTTTTTTTTGAGACAGACTCTTGCTTTGTCACCTGGTTTTGAGTACCATGGCCTCAGCCTAGCTCACAGCAACTTCAAACTCAAAGTCCAGTAGTTGGGACTACTGGCACCTGTCACAACACTTGCTAATTTTTCTATTTTTAGTAGAAATGTGGTATCTTTCTTGCTTCAACTTCAAAGTCCAGTAGTTGGGACTACTGGCACCTGTCACAACACTTGCTAATTTTTCTATTTTTAGTAGAAATGTGATATCTTTCTTGCTCAGTTTGGTCTCAAACTCCTGAGATCAAGTGATCTTCCTGCCTCAGCCTCCCAGAGTACTGGGATTATAGGTGTGAGCCACTGCATCCCTACAAAATATGGAAGACTTTGAATGCCAGGTTTAGATAAGGGATACTTATCTAAGACAAAAACCTCTCTTCTAGCCTAGCCTTCCAGTAGTCAGTAGCCACGGATAGTTTAATATTTTAGGATTATCTGGGTTACTCATTCATGCATTTAATTACTTTTTTTTTTTTTGAGACCGAGTCTCACTCTGTTAACCTGGGTACAGTGCCATGGAGTCATAGCTCACTACAACTTCAGACTCCTGAGTTCTATTAATCCTCTTGCCCCAGCCTCCAGAGTAGCTCAGACTACTCTGCCACAATGCCTGGCTTAATTTTTTCTTTTTCTTTCTTTTTTGAGACAGTCTCACTTTATCCCCCTCAGTAGAGTATTGTGGCGTCATAGCTTACAGGCACCTCAAACTTTTGGGCTTAAGTGATTCTCTTGCCTCAGTCTCCCGAGTAGCTGAGACTGGTATACGCCTGGCCACATGCCTGGCTATTTTTAGAGATGGGGTCCTGCTTTGGCTCAGGCTGACCTGGAACCCGTAAGCTCAGGCAATCTACCCACCTCAGCCTCCCAGAGTGCTAGGATTGCAGGCGTCAGTCCCTGTGCCTAGGTTTTCTGGCTAACTTTTTCTGTTGTTAGTAGAGAGGGGGTCTCATTCTTGCTCAGGTTGGTCTTGAACTTCTGAGCTTAAGCAGTCCACCTGCTTTGGCCTCCCAGAGTGCTAGGATTATAGGTGTGAGCCACTGTGCCTGGCCTTAATCACTTATTTATTTATTTATTTATTATTTATTTATTTAGAGGCAGAGTCTCACTTTATCGGTCTTGGTAAAGTTCTGTGACATCATTGCTCACAGCAACCTCCAACTCCTGGGCTTAGGCGATTCTCTGGCTTCAGCTTCCCAAGTAGCTGGGACTACAGGCGCTCCCCACAACAGCCGGCTATTTTTTTGTTGCAGTTTGGCTGGGGCCAGGTTCGAACCTGCCACCCTTGGTATATAGGGCCGGCACCCTACCCACTGAGCTACAGGTGCTGCCCCCTTAATCACATTTTTAAACAAATATTTAATAAGTGCCTTGTACATGCAGGTCATTTGCTAGATGCTAAGGATTCTGGGTGAAGAAGACAGGTGACAGCCCCGTCCTCAGGGAGCTAATGATTTATAAGAATGAAAGACAATGAACTCACAATTTCAAGTGTGATGGGCATTACCAAAGAGGAGTGCAGGGCTTAACAATCAGGGGGACTTCCCCCAGGGGAGTTTCAGCAGAGGCAGGAGTAGGAGTGAGTCCGGCCAAAGGAGAAGAGTGATGAAGGATTATAGGCTAGAAGAAAAGCAGACGGGAAGGCCCTGAAGAGACAGAACTAGTTTGAGGAGCTGAAAGTAGTTGAAAGTGGTAGGGCTGGGCGGCGCCTGTGGCTCAGTGAGTAGGGCGCCGGCCCCATATTCTGAGGGTGGCAGGTTCAAACCCAGCCCTAGCCGAACTGCAACGAAAAAATAGCCGGGCTTTGTGGTGGGCGCCTGTAGTCCCAGCTGCTCGGGAGGCTGAGGCAGGAGAATCGCGGAAGCCCAAGAGCTGGAGGTTGCTGTGAGTCCTGTGATGTCATGGCACTCTACTGAGGGTGGTAAAGTGAGACTCTGTCTCTACAAAAAAAAAAAAAGAAAGTGGTAGGGCTTTAGGCATAGGTGCTCAGGATGGGAACACGAGGGGAAAAAGTGGGCTTTATTCCTTGCACTACCCTTCTGTACCACTAGATGCCCTTCAAAGTACATCTGGCTTCCTGCTTCCCCCATCCCAGTCTCCTTAGAAATGCAACAGCAGTCTCATTCATCAAGAGCAAAGGAAAAGTAAAGACCAAAAGGAGACAGGCTCAGAGGCTTTTCCAACCGTGTGGTCTCGCCATAAATTTAGACTGTGGCTTGGAAAAAAATGAAAAACCTTCCCTGCGTAGACTTCCTTCTTCCCATCCCCCGTGGCAGTCGCTTTGTTCTGCTAGGGTTCTAAAATTTTCTGTGTAAAACAGGAACATCAGCCAAACATGTGGACTTCCCCCCTTTCCATTCATTAGAAGAATGCATTACTTGAAGATCTCCTGGGAGCATTTAAATGCAAATTTTGTCAAGAAAGCAATTTGAGTCTGAGAGAAGCCTTCTAGCCACAATCCAAACCAGAACTTTCCTCATGATTTTGGTGTTTCTTAATGGGTATCTCATCCCCTTGCTTTCTCTCCCCACCCCCGCTGGTCTTCTCTGATTCCCAGCGTAGATTCTTTCCCTTCTTGTCCCTGTTCTTTCCTCACCTTTGGCAAGCATCAGTCTTCAATCTTGAGAAGCCTACTTACAAAGTGGCACCTGTAGCGGCCCAAAAAGGGGATTGAGGGACTTTTCTATTTAGTGTAATGAAAACGGGGAGGGAGATGTCTGTATGGGGGCGAGGGTGGAGGTGTGAGTATGTTTTGTGTCTGGGCCTTCTTAGCACTGCTGGTATAAAATAATATAGAAAATGCAGATGACTCAGCATAGATATAGTCAAGATTCCCAGAGTTAGCATTTCTATATTTTCTGCTGTTTACGAAAAATGTGCATGTGCCATCAATAACCAACTCCTTCATCCTGCATTTTCTGACTTTTATTTATTTTGAAAAAATACAGACCTCAAACTTATTCCTTCTTTTTGTAAACTGAGCTCATTAGCAGTTGACACCAAAGTGTAAACTAGTTTTTTTAAATTTCAGATTAATGTGAGGGTCCAAACAATTAAGTTACATTGTTTGCATTTGTTAGGTAAAGTCCAAGTTGTAGTTGAACCCTTCACCCAGGGGGTGTGCTGTGTACCTTACATTGTGCCCATTAGGTGAGGGTTTACCAATCCCCCTTTCTGCTCACTTCTCCTCACTAGTTTTTTTTTTTTTTTAAACACACAAGATTAAACTGGAAGGAAATGAACATTTGTCCAAGGATCCTGTCCTCTTTCAGGCCTTTCCTTGAATGATTTCCATGCTTAGAACTTGGGCAGGTCAGCAAAACTTGATGGGAAAAGGTATGATTAATGACTTGCTCACCCAATTTCTGATCATAGTGTGATGTGGAAACAACCAACATGTACCTATTAGTGAAAAGCATCATTTCTTCTTCCTGTTATTAATGTGCTAAGCATTGACCATATACTTGGCACTACTCACAAGGTACAAAAATACAGTCCTTGCCGTGGGGTTAAGACGCTCCTCTTTCAAAATCTTGATAGTAGAAATTCAAACAGAAGCCCAGGTCCCAATTTTGGCTGCTCAATGTCTTATGAATTCTTTTATTTATTTTTTTAGCAATGGGGTCTCACTCTGTTGCCCAAACTACAGTGTAGTGGCTCCATCATATCTCACAGCAGCTTTCTGGGGTCAGGCAATCCTCCTGTCTCAGCCTCTGGAGTTGCTGGGAGTATAGGCCAGGTGTGGGCCACCATGCTAGGCTAAATGAATTTTTTCTCTTTTTCCTATGCTGCCCTCCGTAGAGTGCCTGGTGTCATGGCTCACAGCAGCCTCAAACTCTTGGGCTTAAGCGATTCTCTTGCTAGGCCCATACTGTGAGATCAGACAGTCTAATTCCAGATTTTGTAAAAAAAAAAAAAAAAATCAAGTTAACAGAGGGAGGATAATGGCTGAGGGGAGGTAGAGGTGGGCAAAAAGTGTCACTAGAGTTGCTCATTCACTGCTTTTGGCCCCAGAGCACTTGAGGAATATTGGGATTAAATGATACACAACTGAATGGAAGACCAGATGATGTTGGGAACAACCTCCTCAAAATGGTTCCAAATAAAGCGCTATCCATATTTACCAATTTCCTTTCTTTCCCCCATGACAGAGAATTATTGGCTTTCCCTTTCTTCCCTAACCAGTTATACTCCAGAATCCTTTCTTTGTTCCGTAACAGTCTGGGTTCAGTCTCAGGTTCCCACATTTCTCCTTTTTTGCTCTAAGTCTCTCTGTTCAAATGCTGTCACAGTTTAATTTCTACCCCCCACAGATTTATGTCCTCTTAGCTCTCCTCTTATTCACCCCGGGTGCAGTCAGAATCCTGTTTTCCTTCCTCCCTCTGTTGTCATTTCTCAGGCTCTGACTCCTTGGCCTGGTTTACATCATGGTGCTGGGTCTAGTTGGGTTTCTTCTGTTTTTGGAAAAACCCTTTGTTCCTGGGATTCTTTGTGGTCTCAGCGACCTCTTTGGCCTCACACTGCAGCCCTGTCAGGAGCTTGCCCTTGTCCTCGTTCTCCCCACGTCCAGCCCTGGGATCTGAGGCATCCTGGTCTTTTGCTGTCCGCCTTCCCTTTGGTTTCTCTAGGTCCTTCTCCAGCAGCCGCACAGGCCCAGCTCGGTTTCTCTCCAGCCAGGGGGCTCCCTCCTTTGTCCCGGCTCCGGGTGTAGGTCAGCGCCGCCCGGGGCTGCCGCCCACCTTGTGGGGTCTGAGGGGTCTCCCCGCCGCCTGGGCCAGCCCGCCTTTCCGCTGACACGCGGGGACCTCCTACCCGGCCGGAGTCCCGCGTGGGCAGCCGCGGCCCAGCCGGCCGCAGCCGGGAGCGGAGGACGCGTCGGGCCGTGGAGGCGGCGGGAAGAGGGGCGGGGAGCGGGTCGGGCCTGGCGCTCCTGACAGGAGGAGCCGCCGCCGTTGCCGCCGCCCGCCGCCGCCGCCGCGCCGGGGCGGGCTGAGGGAGGAGCGGAGCCGAGGGGTGGGGAGGCGGAAACGCGAGCCGGGACCGGCGGAGCGCGAGCGGGCCGGCTGTGAGCGGGCTGAGGAGCGGAGCGCGACTGCGGCGCCGGGCGAGGCGGGCGGAGAGCGGACAGCGAAGAGCGAGGGCGCCACCGCCGCCCCGAGACGCACAAAGGGCCGAGGCTGGGGCCGCCGCCGCCGCCTCAGCGCGCGGGCCTGGAACCGGCGCCCCCCGGGGCCCGGGGAGAGCGCGGCGCGGGCGGCCATGGCCGGCTACGTGCCGGGTCAGCAGCCGGCCAACCGCAGCCAGGAGAAGGAGTTCGTGCAGGCGTACGAGGATGTGCTGGAGCGCTACAAAGGTAGGGCCGGGGACTGGCCGGCTCCGGGGCCCGCGGGCCGGCGCGGCGTGGCCTCCGGAGCCGGTCGGCTCGGCCCGCTGCAGGTGGGGCGGCCGGGCGGGGTCGCGCCCACCCGCTTGGGGACTCGGCTCTAAGCTGCTGTTTCTCAGGACCAGGTTATTTACAGAGCGGAGATAAGCCTTGGGAACCCTCTGCTAGGGCGGTCGGCGCTTTCATATCACCAGTTACATTATTTGCCCTATTATCTGGCCCCAGCTGGAAGGAGGCGAGACAAGGCGCTGGCTCGGGAGACCGGCTGTGCGGGGAGTTGCTGGCGAGGAGGAGTTGAGGGAAAACCACCGGCTCTGCTCTCTGTGCGATCTTCCCCGCGGAGAGCCTCGGACCTCTGCGTGCCCGCGGAGGGACCCTCGCCCCCTTTTGTCTCCCCGAGTGTCAGATGAATCTCGTGGAGGCCGAGGGTGCGAACCACCTGGTGTCTTTGGGGTGGGGTGGGCAGCGGTGTCAGTGAGTGTGCAGTTTTTGGTGGAGAGGCCACCTCTCACCTCCTTTCTCCTCGGAATCTGGGCCCGACGGAAGCAGGGGTCTGTTTCTTTTCTTTCTTTTTCTGAAAAATAAAGATTTGTCTCGGAGCTCAGGTTTCAGCCCCTGCGAGGCAGTTCTACAAGTTAATGCCTAATCTGAACCTGGGTGCATACAGAGAAAGTTTTGACAGGCCAGAGGGGCAGTGGACTGCGTTTCCCTGACTGCTGTAGGTGCCCCTAAGTGGAAGCCAAGGATGCGTGGTTTTGGGAGGCCCCTGCTTTGATCTTTAATATCCAGCTCGGGGATTTTGCTTGGGGTGGCAGTTGTGCTTTCCACAGAGGGGAAGATTTTTCCCAGAAACTACATAGGCAGCACTTTCTCCTATTTAGCTCTGGCCCTTGTGACTAGGCCTTTAGTTTCTTTTCTTCTGAAGGACAGGAAACTTCAGCCTTTATGACCGAGTCCAGCATACTTGTTTACAACACCTACCCAGTCAAGGGAAACTAATGAAGAAGCTGTAAAACACCCCCTTTTTTTCTTCTTGTGGCATTAGAGCTCTGCTTGAGAATGTAGCAGGGGGAAAAAAAAGGAAAGAGAAATGAAATTCTAAAATGGATCTGCTAGGGCTTCTACTTGTTCCCTTCTGCATCAGCTCCTGTAAGCTGTCCAGCTTTTCCTGCCTGTAGCAAGTTTTCCGTCAACCCCCTGTGGTCTTTCTTTTAAGAAATGTGGTTCATTTCAGAGCACAAAGAGATTAGATTGTGCTGCTGAACTTCCCTGAAAAAATGCTCAGTGAATGGTTCTAGTAAGTTTCCTTTGTAGGCTTTTGAGTAACACTGCACTTTTCAGAGGGAGGAAATACACTGGGGTTGGCTGGGCTCTGACAGCTTTAAATCAGGAGAATTAAAACAAAAATAGGTGAAGAAATCTCAGTACCTGACTGGATTCTATTGTGGGTGGCCTCCAGAAGACAGGAAGCTGGACTCCTAGCGAAGGAAGGAAGGAAGGAAGGGGACAGTCGGGCTTATTTCAGGCTAGAGTTGGGTCCTTTTAGCTGTCTCACTCAGTTTGGCTTTCCTCTGGAGCACTGTGATCAGGTGTATAGGAATTCAATCCTTCCTAGACACAGATTTCTTTCCTGAGTAGAGGAATGAGGCAAAAATGACTGGCCAGAGTGAATTAACTTGATCTGTATGAGTTTGCTGTGCAGTCTGTTGTTTGTTAGGTGCAGAACAATCTCTCTTCCCCCCACTGCACCATTCTCACTGGGAACCCAGTCAGACTGGCTTAGCATCCGGGTCTTTGTCACTTTGCTGTGTGGAATTCCTGCATTTACCAGACTTAGAAATTCCCTTACTGCCTTTAATAGGAAAACTGTTTGCCTAAGCAGAAGGTGAGCTGGAGTCAGATGAGTGGGTTGTGTGGGGTGGGAGAGTTTGTGAGGATAATGCCAGGTATTAGTTTTGGAGAGAGATGGGAAAACAGACTTTTTTTCCTTTTTTTGAGACAGAGTCTCACTTTAAGATAGAGTGCTATGGCATCATAGCTCACAGCAACCTCAAACTCTTGGGCTTAAGTGATTCTCTTGCCTCAGCCTCCCAAGTAGCCAGGACTATAGGTGCCTGCCACAACACCCAACTATTTTGGGGGGTACAGAGTCTCATTCTTGCTCAGGCTGGTCTCAAACTCATGAGCTCAAGCAGTCTACTCACTTTAGCCTCCCAGAGAAAAATAGATTTTGATGATGATAGGATTCTAGAAGCTCATTAGTTGGCCATCACATTGCTTGGATCTCTCTTCCACTGCTGTTAATTTGTAGTCACCTCATTCTATAGACTGAAGCAGGACTTTTGTATTCTGAAGGAGAGCTAAAGTTTTCAGCTGCATAAACTGCTCCT
Organism: Loris lydekkerianus; assembly: GCA_963574355.1. Classification (NCBI taxonomy): domain Eukaryota; kingdom Metazoa; phylum Chordata; class Mammalia; order Primates; family Lorisidae; genus Loris; species Loris lydekkerianus. Next base: position 21,765 of record CAUYPK010048825.1, on the reverse strand, counting down.
GGAAGGGCAAAGGTGAGAAGGAAAGTAATGTATTTGCAATGTGAAGGTAGCAAAGCTATATGTATTTCAGCTGTGTTAGGAATGGTTGTCAAGAATGGGTTTTCCAGAGCCGCACTTGGCAACCATTTCGCTATGTGTTGGTAGTGAGCATGGTCTTGGTGAGATTAGATGATTCAGCAGGGACATAAAGACTCTCTCATTTCTTAAATACACCAAAGGTTCTTTCAGATGGCTGGTCAGTAAACAGGATACATTAGATAAAATCTCTGGATCCTAACAATTCAGAATGGATGGCAACCAAGAGAACTAGGGAATGTCTTTCATTCCTCCAGGTTGCCAATTATGGTATTAAATCTCTGCTGGAGGTAGCACAGTGGTAGGCACTGGAGAGGCCAGAATTCTGAATGGGATTTGGTTCCTGCCCTTGGGTATTCACATTTAGCAAGGGAAACATATAAGTAAACAAGTAATTATGATACTATGATAAATGCTAGAATAGAAGTCTGTATAAAATACTATGGAAGTTAGAGGAAGGATGAGTATCTTCACTTGGGTTTCATTAGGAGAACTGACAAAAGAGATGACACTAGAGAGGGCTTTCAGGATGAATAGGATTTAACCAAATGGAGGAGTGTGAGGTGGGGAGAGGACAGATGAAATAAATAGCACATGTAAAGGTATGAAGGTATAATAGTGAATGGAAGAATTTAAAGAATGACATAGTTGGATGCCACTAAAGGGCTAGGGTTTTGGTGGGAGCACATGATACTATAAAGAAACCAGGGTCCAGTTTGGATTCCTTTATGGCCTTGTTCCATGCGCAGTGGGGGAGTCATTGAAGGTTTATAGAAAGCAACAATTACTATGCCAATTTTATTAATTCATTATAAGAGAATGCCTGTTCAGTGATTGGAATACATTGGTCTTCATGGCACCCTTTTTCTGATACTAAAGTGCTTATGAAGTTGAATTAATAATCAGATGGTTGCTTGTTATATATGGAAACCAAAAAAAAAAAAAAAGAGAGACAGAGAGAGATGAATTAGTTTGAGGAATATTTCATACAGAAGATGGTGTGTGTCAGCCACAAAGTGGATTGGGGCCCTTATGAACACCAAGGGAAACTAAGAAGGAAGTCAGAGAGGTAGGAGAACCAGCATCTCCTGGGAGAAAGACAGATTCTACTGAGGAAGCAGGTCACATATAAACATAGTTTTAGTTTTTAAAAAAAAATTTTTATTATTTTTTAGAGACAGAGTCTCACTTTATCACTCTCGGTAGAGTGCTGTGGCATCACAGCTCACAGCAATCTCCAACTCCTGGGTTTAGGTGATTCTGTCTCCTCAGCTTCCCTTGTAGCTGGGACTACAGGCGCCTGCCACAATGCCTGGCTATTTTTTTGTTGTTGTTGTTGCGGTTTGGCCAGGGCTGGGTTTGAACCCACCACCCTCGGTATATGGGGCTGGTGCCCTACTCACTGAGCCACAGGCTCTGCCAATAGTTTTGGTTTTTAGAAGAGGTTTAAAAAACAACGTGGGACTTGGGTGTTGTAGCTCCTGCCTATAATCTTAGGAAGCCGAGAGAGAGGACTGCTTGAGGCTAGGAATTTTGAGATCAGCCTAGGCAACAAAGTGAGACCCTGGTTCTATAAAATTTTTTTTTTAAAGAGTAGCTGGGTGTGGTGGTGTACTCCTCTAGTCTCAGCTACTCCGGTAGCTGAGGTAGGAGGATCCCTGGAGCCCAGGGATTAACACTGAGCCATAATTGTGCCACTTTACTCCACCCTGGGGACAGAGTGAAAGCCTATCTCTCAAAACAAACAAACAGCCCAAATGCAGTCTGGGTCAGTGGTGGTTGGTTCAGGCAGAATTAGAATTTCTGTCTTTACAAAGCCTTAAGGACTAAAGTCTTTTACATGCCAGGCTGGACTAGGAATAAAAGAGAATATTCACGTTTCATGGTTGGTAACATCGATTATCTGGGAACATGTATTTATAAACTTCAGAGTTCTCACTAGCTGCTGTGGGTTGTATGAAGCTAGTAGTCAGGACTGATTTTCATTTATCATGTCATAGAAAACTGACTGTATAGAGAGGAGTGAAGGGTCTGCATATTATTTAATGTACAGAACTTGTAAGGAAGCTTGGTGTAGTGTAAGGAGACTGTGCTTTGGATTTCTTTAGTTTTGGTTTCCAGTTCTAGTTTTTGCTAATTTTGCTGTGTGACCTTGGAAAAGTTATGTAACTTCTCTTATTTTTGAGGTTTCTCAATCTGTTAAAATAGGGTTATAACACTAACTCTTTGAGATTTATGTGAATATAAATGAATTGTTAACATATGTTAGGCCATTGATGTTTGAAAAAAATTCATATTTTCATATATATATACTTCATATATATACAAAACAAACATATTTTCATATATATATATATATACTTTATATTCTGCAAAGCAATTTCATATTTGTTATCTTTTTTTTTCTTTTTTTGAGATAGTCTCATTATATCTTCCTGGATAGAGTGCCATGGCGTCACAGCTCATAGCAACCTCCAACTCTTAGGCTTAAGTGATTCTCTTGCCTCAGCCTCCCAAGTAGCTGGGACTATAGGTGTTTGCCACAATGCCTGGCTATTTTTTTGTGGCAGTTGTTTAGTTGTCCCTGGCCGGGTTTGAACCTGCCATCCTCGGTGTATGTGGCTGGTGCTGTACCACTGTGCTATAGGCGTCAAGCCTCATATTTGTTATCTTATTTGAGTTTTATAATATCCTCAAAGATAGTATTATACAGATGGGTAAATTTAGGTATAGAAACTTAAAATTATTGTCCAAGAGCTGGGCTACAGATTCTGGTTGAGAAGTTTTAAAATCAGAGCAGTGACTTGGGTTAAGTGAAATAATTATGAAAATGCTTTAATTGTTTCTGTTCTTTTTAGTTTCTAGCCTCTGCAGTATAGTCACACATCTTAAGTGGCCTACATTTCCAGATCTCTGAACAGTAGAGAATTTCTTTTCCTCTCATGAGAGAAGTTTTACAATATGTAAGTCACTTTGAAATTTTTAAGCAAAAGTAATGTAGTACAAAGTGATGAAATTTTGTTAACACAGTGGTTGGAAAATATGGGGGGAGAATTTGGGATTGTTTACCTAAGTGACACTCTGAAGTAAGCTTTTGGTTAAATGGAAATTCGTTTTCTTAAGTTCCTTTTTAGAACAAAGTCCTAGAGTTGAATGGATAGCTTCTAGCCAGAACAATAGAGTAATTGCTACTTCTGGACATGGACACTGTTAATTCAGAAAGTGAGTCAAGTCCATCTGCTGGGAAATCACAAGCTTTGGCTACGTTCATGCTGTTGAAATAATAAAATGTGTGCTTGTGCTAACAGTGCTTATGGGAGCTACTGCTGTGTCTTGGGCTTGTTGGGCAAGTGACCTAATACAAGCCAGGGAAGTGCATCAGCTCAGGCCTATTTTGGTATTTTTTAGTGCCAGTTCCAGATTTTAGATATCATGGTGGAAAGAATACTTCACAATACACATACAGGTACAGAACCATTCCAAGATCAAAAGTCACATATGACCAGTTATGGGTTGAAAAGTGAGCCTATAGTGTTTTCTCAATGGTCTTGAAAACTCCTGGGCTTTCTTCCTTTTACTAAGTAAGGTTGGTCCTTTCAGCTTTTCATGATAATATATTGAGCCATGTTGTGGTCAGGTTGTATGGTGTGCTAAAGCTCCTGCTTTTTCTTTTTCCTTTTTTTGTTGAGGCAGAGTCTCACTATGTCACCTTTGGTAGAGTGCTGTGTTGTCACAGCTCACAGCAACCTCAAACTCTTGGGCTTAAGCGATTCCCTTGCCTCTGCCTCCCAAGTAGCTGGGACTACAGGTGCCCGCCACAACACCTGGCTATTTGTTCTGTTGCAGTTGTCATTGTTGTTTAGCTGGCCGAGTTCAAACCTGCCACCCTAGGTGTATGTGGCTAGTGCCACAACCACTGTGCTATGGGCACCGAGCCATACAGCTCCTGTTTTTGTGCTCATGGCTTTGATTGTAGTTGATGCCTCTGTTGTCTGCCTTTTTTTGAGACAGAGTCTCAAGCTGTCGCCCTGGGTAGACTGCTGTGGCATCACAGCTTACAGCAACCTCAAAGTCTTGGGCTTAAGAGATTCTCTTGCCTCATCCTCCCAAATAGCTCGGATTACAGGGACCTGCCACAATGCCCGGCTATTTTTTGGTTGTAGTTGTCATTGTTGTTTGGCAGGCCCAGGCCGGATTCGAACCCTCCAGCTCTGGTGTTATGTGGCTGGCGCTCTAGCCACTTGAGCTACAGGCTCCGAGCCTGTTGTCTGCCTCTTATTGAGAGCATTTACTAATTTTCTGGCCTGGAGGGTCCCTTTCAGGTTCATTGGCTTGGCTTGTAGTATCTGAGAATATTTATTCCAACTTATTTTATTTATTTATTTATTTTTGAGACAGAGTCCCAAGCTGTCTGTCGCCCTGGGTAGAGTGCCATGGCGTCAGAGCGCATAGCAAACTCCAACTTTTGTGTTCAAGCCATCCTCTTCCTTCAGTTTTTTTTATTTTTAGTAGAGATGGGGGTCTCGCTTTTTGCTCTGGCTGGTCTTGAACTCGTGAGCTCAAGCAATCCACCCAACTTGGCCTCCCAGAGTGCTAGGATTAAAGGTGTGAGCCACCATGCCAACTTCTTATTAATTTTTAATGAAACAGTATTTTTCTTTACAAAGCTTCTTAGTTCTTGGATAAATTACAGTGAATCTCTGATTCTTTTATCTCCATCTTTCAGGATCTGTCATAATTTGACCTGCTCTGCACACCCAGCTGTATGAACTGTTACTACCCGATACAACTTTCTGCTCCATTGGGCTGGCCTTGGCACTCCTTCCCCTTAGAACCTCAGACCTGCCTCTATGTCCTTGTTTTTGTCCTTTCTTCTTAGAATATCTTCCCTCTTTCTGATTATTCGAATTTTATCGTTCACCTACCTTTTTTTAATGCAAGCCAAACATGAGAACTGTGTCAGTGTCCTCCATGCAAATTTCTACCGTTACTGTTGCCCTGGGTAGAGTGCTATGGCATCACAGCTCACAGCAACCTCAGACTCTTGGGCTTAAGCGGTTCTCTTGCTTCAGCCTCCCAAGTAGCTGGGACTATAGGCACCTGCCACAACGCCCTGCTGTTTTTTTGTTGCATTTGTCCTTGTTGTTTTTAGTAGGACCAGCCCAGATTTGAACCTGCCAGCCTTGTGCATGTGGACAGTGCGCCCTACCCACTGGGCTACAGGTGCTACCCTCTACTGTTGCTCTTTTAGTTATTGATCTTTGCTCTCTTATATTGTCTACCTCACATTTACACTCTTTATTTATTTATTTATTTATTTATTTATTTTTTGAGACAGAGTCTTACTATGTCACCCTTGGTAGAGTGCTGTGGCATCACAGCTCATAGCAACCTCAAACTCTTGGGCTTAAGTGATTCTCTTGCCTTGACATCCCAAGTGGCGTCCGCCACAACGCCCAGATATTTTTTTTTGTTGCGGTTGTCATTGTTGTTTTTAGCTGGCCCGGGCTGGGTTTGAGCCTGCCACCCTTGATGTATGTGGCTGGCACCATAATCACTGTGCTATGGGCGCCGAGCCAGTAATATGTGTTTAATATAGAAAATTGTACAAGTACAGGAAAGTATATAGAGCTTTAGGTAATAAGCTTTCTCTAGTTGTTTAGGGCATGCTGGGATCTGATATCCACTAGCTGTGGCTACCTACAGCTATGTAATAGTATAAAGTCTGCTCTCATTGGGCACAAGCACTTATTTTTCTTTCTTTATTCAAAGTTGTTTTCTTCTATGTGACCATGTGTCAACCATCAGACATGTTCTAATTATCACAGATGATTTGGGTAGTTGCCTAATTAATTGGTCAATCAGCGTCTTTATTTTGGGAAAGAGCTTTGCCAACTGTACTGCTGGATTCCCTCTTACTCTAGCAAATTTCTATAGTGATTTTTGTTCTGAAAGATAAACACAATTACTTTGTGTTGATGAAAAGAATGTTCTTGCTGGAAGTGTCTCTTAGAATTCGTGGTTTTCAACCCTCGGAAGCATGGTGGATTGAGATGTATAGGAAGTGTTTTATTTATTTATTTATTTGCTGTGCTTTTTCTTTTCTTTTCTTTTTTTTTTTAGACAGAGTCTCAAGCTGTTGCCCTGGGTAGAATGCTGTGGCATCACAGCTCACAGCTCACAGCAACCTCCAACTCCTGGGCTCAAGCGATTCTCCTGCATCCGCCTCCCAAGTAGCTGGGACTATAGGCGCCCACCACGATGCCCGGCTATTTCCTTGGTTTTAGCCGTCATTGTTGTTTGGCAGGCCCAGGCTGGATTTGAACCCACCAGCTCAGGTGTATGTGGCTGGCGCTTTAGCTGCTTGAGGCACAGGTGCTGAGCCTGCTGTGCTTTTTAGTCAACAACAATGAATAAGCTCACTGTGTATGCGAGCTTTTAGTACCTAGTGTTGGGGAAAGCAGTATTGGGGAGATGGGTAGGCCTCTTAGAAGCTTGGAAAGTAATGGTACTAAGAGTAGAGGAAGGGAGAGGAGGTCCTGATTGTCAGTTAGAAGACCTAAAGTTTTGTAAAATGGGCAGGATTAATGCAGAAGTTATGTAAATGATGGATGAGAGTGGAGATCTACTCTGGAGGACAAAACTGTTGTAGTTAAGTCTTGAGGTTAGATAAAAAGATGACTGTTAAAAAGGAGAGGGATATATTTGAGAGAGATATTCTGGGCAGGTACAGTAACTAAAGTTCAGATTTTAACATTGCTAACTTTTTTCTAGAAGATTTTGCCATGAAAAAGAAATACACTTCATGCCTGGGCCTTTCCATAACAAAGTCTTTTTTTCTTCTTGAATAAAAACCTTCTTTTAAAGATTTTATACTGCTTCTGAACTGATTAGATAGGGTTATGCATTGGACTCAAAGTTGTGTTTCTTAGCCTTTGCTTCTCATTTAAATTATCGATTCTGAGTGCCCTAAAACACCTGTTCTACCCATTGTTTGGATGGACTTCATTGTATGCTTCCAGAAATAAAAACCTGGCAGGAGTTCCATAAGAATGCTCCTAATTCTTTGAAATCTTCAGTTATATCTTGATTTGCTAGAATCCCTGAGTGTCATGGGACTTGTTTGGAAGATTCATTTATTTGTTTAATTAGTAAACATTTATTGAATGTCTACTCTGAACCAGGGAGTAAGCCAAGTGCTGAGGAAACAAAGATAATGTCCTTGCTAACTCTATGATTTTACAGTTTAGTAGGGGAACATATTGGTAAACCGACAATCACCATCTATTATAGAGAGTGTTATAATAATAAATAAATTGTGCTGCTGTGGTAATGAGGAGCAGTACCCAGGATAGCCAGGGTGTGAAAGGATCAGGGAAGGCATCAAAGGGGAAATGAAACCCGACCTGATACCTAAAGGATTCAGAATTCTTTGGGTAAAAAGTTCAGAGAAAGGACATTCTTGGTAGGATGAAAACAATAAAGTCCCCAGTAAAATTGTGGACTTTAAAGGAACAGGGATGAAAGAGCTTGAGGGGCATTAGTAAGGTTGCTGTGCAGGAGTGAAGGAAGGAGGAATGAAATGAGGTAGGAAAAGTGGGCAGGACCAAAATGGTGATTGGCTTTGTCTGTCATATAGTATACAGTTTGGACTTTATCCTAAAGGCTTTTGGGAGCCATTGAAAGATTTTAGGCTAGGACTACTGATTACATTTATACTTTAGGACTACATCCCCTCTGGCAGCAACATGAAGGAGGACCAGAGTTGGGGCAAAGCTAGTGGCAGACCATTTTGGAGCCTGCTGGCTGTCACACTAGTTTAGACAGGGAGTGATTATGGGTTAAATTAAGATTGTGGAAGTATTAATAGTAATGTAACAAAGTGGGCAAATTCAAGAAATGTGAGGGGGAATCCATGCGTTTTGATGACTAATTGAATGTGACGTATGAGGAGGAGAGGGAAGAACCTAGGATGACTTGCTGATTTCTGGCTTGGGTATCTGTGTGTGGTTGGTGTCATTAACTAAAATGGGTCCTATAAGAGAAGAAAGGGTATTTGCAGTGCAGTAATGACACAGGTGGAGATACTGGGTTCAGTTTAGGTTGCACTGAGATGGAGGTTCCTGAGGGATGCTAGGCTAGTTAGTAGTTGTGTGGAGGTCAGGAGAATTTTATGTGAGGCAGTCATTAGCTTATCAAACCAAAGCCATAGGAGTCGAGAGGGAGGTCACTTAGGGAGTATGTGCAGGTTGAGAAGTTTTAGATCAAAAGTTCTGGGGAACTCTAAGGGGAGGGTGGCTTCAGGAGCAGAGCATGAAGATCCTCTGAAGGTAATTGTCTACAGGAAGAGAGTGGCCAGAGAGCTAGGAGGAATGGGAGAAAGTGAGTTTCAGGAAGGAGGGTAGGGGAGGGTGTGCCACACACACACAGCCTCAGATTACGTAGAGGTCAAGCAAGACAAGGTCTAATGAATGTCCAATATAAAGGTCACCTTTACTGGAGTATTTTCAGTGGAGTATGGGAAATGAATGTACAGAAAGTACAGAAGTGGAATTAGTGAGCTTTGAAATGTGGACTTTAAAGGAACAGAGAGGAGTAAGGCCTTATATAGAGACAGGTGTAGGGAGTGGGGAGCTTTGCCTATTTATTGTAAAATAGGAGAGACTTAAGAATGTTTAAGGGCTGTTTGGAAAGAGCTAGAGAGGAGAGATATAATAAAATTCAGAAGGGAGAGAATAATTGATGAAGCATGGGATCTAAAATCAAAAGATGTAACTTTGAGAAATTTTGGAGGGAAGAAGGTACAGTGCAGCTGGTTAAATTGGTTAGAGGTGTAGGAACTTAAGAGAATTTTCCCTGACTCTCTTATTCTATGAAGCAGAGGGTGAAGTTATCTGCCAAGTCTGCAGTAAGGAGAGAAAGGGCTGAGTGTTTGTGTGTGTATTCTTTCTCTTTGGCCCCAGAAGTACTCACCAACGTGGGTGTGTACATTCTAAGATGGAGAGAGAGATTGATACAGAATCAGAATTTTCCACCTTGAGTTTGTTGAAGAATAAGGAGTCCTTGTAGTTTGTCTAATAATGTAGTATTTGCTTAATTATCAATTGTTTGTATGTATTGTTCTCTAGCTTTCTTGTATTTTTTTCTCCCAGTAAAATTATAAGCTCCTTTGGGGTGGAACTGTATATAAGAATGTAACTTTTGCATTCCTTTATATCATTTAGCAACATGCTAGGCAGAAATTAATTCTGATCTATTTGTTGAATTAATTTGATTTTTGTGAATGGGAGTCTTGACTTTTGACATAGAGGCTATTCTCATGTGTGTTCTTTATTTTTTTATTTTTTTGAGACAGAGCCTCAAGCTGTGTCACCCTGGGTAGAGTGCTGTGGCATCACAGCTCACAGTAACCTCCAACTTCTGGGCTCAAGCGAGTCTCCCGCCTCTGCCTCCCAAGTAGCTGGACTACAGGCACCTGCCACAATGCCCAGCTATTTTTTGTTTGCAGCCATCATTATTGTTTGGCAGGCGTGGGCTGGATTCGAACCTGTCAGCTCAGGTGTATGTGACTGGCGCCTTAGCTGCTTGAGCCATAGGTGCCAAGCCTCATGTGTGGTCTTTAAACTCTCACTGTCTGATGTAGACAGTGCAGAATTGATTGGTTTGAGAGTGAACCCCAGGCCTAGTCTCTGTATAAATCTCACAGGCTAGCTTCACTGCTTTTCCCAGCACAGTTGAGCTTAGAAACATTGTGGGTTTTGCTTTCCATGAAGATTTTGTGATTAGTATGCTCCATTTTATTTGGACCAGACTTGTGAAGATCTGAGGTATTTTTTTTTTTTTTTTTTTTGTAAGACTAGACAGAGGGGCTATTGTGGAAAATGCAGCCTCTTCTTGTTTATTTTGGCAGGCCAGCAGCAGATGTGATGGATTTGTTCTCATGACTCAGAACCCTTCCTGCCTTACCTTAACAGATTCAATATAATCACTACCTTTCAGATCCTGATAGTGTCCTTCAGAGTTTATCTGACCTTTATATCTAAAAAGAGTATTAGTTACCTGCGTCCTCCAGTTGCTTGTTTTTTTTTTCACCTTTAGCCCAGTGTAGAGGGTATTTCTTAATATATAAAGCCCAGTTCAGAATTCACTTTGTCTTACCCCTTTTGGCATATTTCACATCCTTTAGTTGTTAATTGGTACATTCCTCACTGGGTAGCTTGTTTTCTGCTCCTTGTTTTGTAAATTTGGACTCTATCAGATGAACTTGACATGAGTCACTCCAGGGAGTGGAAGGTATGTCTAATTTGGAGAATCTTTGATCTTGTTTCAGACCCTGGTTTGGCTTATCTGTTACTATTTCTCTCTCATCCTGCAATAGGTGTGTGTGTATACATCTGTGTGTCCTTTGCTTTTGGTTTCATGGATTGCAGTGGATGTTCTACTTTAGTGGATACCACTTTGTATGTATTGTCTCCCTCTGCTACTGTCAGCCCTATAGGCAAAAATGCCTCTGTTAAGGCCTTTCTCTTTGAGGCCGGCACAGTGGCTCATGCCTGTAATCCTAGCACTCTACTTGTGCTTGGGAGTTGGAGACCAGCCTGAGAAAGACTGAGACCCTTTCTCTAGTAAAAATAGAAAAAGTAACTAGGTATTGTGGTGGGCACCTGTAGTCCCAGCTACTCAAGAGTTTAAGGTTGCTGTGAGCTATGACTCCGGGCATTCAACCCAGGGTGGCACAGTGAGACTCTGTCTTTAAAAAAAAAAAAAAAAAAGCAGCCCTTTGAATGTAGTATTGTGTATAACACTGAATAAATATCATTCATAAACCCTCTGGCCAATTAGGAGTTTACTGTATATGGTAGTCATTATAAATGACAAAAGGCAATTAAATGTATAAGAAGTTGAACAAATAATGGAAGGTTCCCCCTCATTTAGCTATCATTTTCACAGAAGAAGATATCCTAAGGATACTTAGTGAGCAGGGAAAGAGGACTGACAGACACAAGGACATCTGTTTCCAGTTGGATGGCAGGGAGCTGCCACCGTTGGCCCTTTGGTGCCAGGTAGTTTCTCTCTAATATCTTTTCTAGCCATGCAGGACTTTTTGGCATACTATCCATGCAGTGGGGCAGGATCCGAAAAGGGCCATCACCTATTAGAGATCTGTGGCTGAAGTGGTAGGCTCCATTTCCAGCAGGGAAGGCATCTGGAAGGCTTGTTCATCTGGGACAATTATCTTTGTAACATGAGGAAATTCATCCCAGACCTACTGCAAACACTTCTGTGCTCAGAAACTGAGCAGCAGGCAATGCTAGCTGTAGCCTAAACCAATAGAGGGTCAGTGTGGGTTAGGGAGAAGCTGTCTGGCCTGGTCTGAGCCATCTCTACGGGACAAGAATTGAGGACCTGTCCCAGCCTTTGTTGATTATTTTCCCAATTGGAAAACAAGGATCAGACTAGTATAGTCGGGATGCTTTGAAGTCCTCATATCTCTCAGAGGACTGGAAGTTCACTGTTGTTGTTACTGTTTTTTTTTTTTTTTTTTTGGCCGGGGCTGGGTTTGAACCTGCCACCTTTGTCATTTAGGGCTGGCGCCCTACCCCTTTGAGCTACAGGCGCCACCCTGTTATTATTAATAAATACAATATTGGGCAGTGCCTGTGGCTCAGTGGGTAGGACGCTGGCCCCATATACCGAGGGTGGTGGGTTTAAACCTGGCCCTGGCTAAACTGCAACAACAACAACAAAAAAATAGTCGGGCATTGTGGCAGGTGCCTGTAGTCCCAGCTATTCGGGAGACTGAGGCAAGAGAATCACTTAAGCCTGGGAGTTGGAGGTTGCTGTGAGCTGTGATGTCACAGCACTCTACTGAGGGCAATAAAGTGAGACTCTGTCTCTAAAAAAAAAAAAAGCACTATTAATAGAAATATTCATATAATACTGCCTTTCTTAGGAAGAATGGGACTGGAATTTTTCTCCACCTTCCCTGTGGGACAGAAAGATAGAGGAGCCTTAGGTTCCCTTCTCTCAGATGTCCTCTCTCTGACTATCCTGTGGGTGGAAACTGGGAAGGGTGAGACAGTGGAGGGAATGGTCCAGGCCCTGGCACGAATATGCAGGTATAAAGGGATAGAAGACAGTACCTGGGGCTTTGTTAGTAAGAAAAGGTAGGTGTGGGGGCAGCATTAAGGGGGCTACTAAATGCAGAAAGGAATTCTTTGTTGCTGGCATTAGGGGCTTCTCTTTGCCTTTGTTTACATATGTTGTCTAAGAGCAGAGGCAAAACACCAGCAATATTTTTCCTTCTCCTTTTCTGCTTTTTTTTTTTTTTTTTTTGTGAGACACAGCCTCAAGGTGTTGCCCTGGGTAGAGTTCTGTGGCATCACAGCTCACAGCAACCACAAACTCTTGGGCTCAAGCCATCCTCTTGCCTTAACCTCCCCAGTAGCTGGGACTACAGGTGCCCGCCACAATACCCAGCTTGATTTTTTATTATTTTAGTAGAGTCAGGGAGCTCGATACTTTTTGCTCAGACTGATTTCGAACTCCTGAGCTCAAGCTATCCACCCGCCTCAGCCTCCCAAAGTGCTAGGATTACAGGCATGAGCCACTGCACCTGGCCCACAGTGTTTTTCTTCTATGTGGTTCCATACATACTGCAAACTTGCTGTGTCCAAATTGGGTATAATTATCCCCATCCCTGCTCCCGGAGCTGCTGCTTCTCCTGTGTTCCTCCTCTTAGTGGATGCCTTCCCTATCCATCCAGTGGTCCAAGAGGCCTCATGCATGCCTCTGTCCCTTATCCTGTCCTGGCAGCCAGTCTTTCACTAAGTCCTGTTGTTTCTATGTCTTTCATCTGTCTTTGTCTATCATCTCTCCAGCTACACTGCTAATACTTGAGTTCAAGGTCTTATTATCTCTTCTTGGGCTGCTGATACTGTTTTTTTAAACTGGTCTAACTTCACTCTTCCTTCCCCATCAGTCTTTTTTTCCATATTTTTATCAGGGAAAAAACCTTCAGAAGTGCAGAACAAATTATATCTGTTCCCTGCTTAAGTCTTCTGTGGTTCCCATAGCCTATGTGCTGAACATGCAACAAAATGTCTGTGATGGCTAATTCCTGCCTACTAATGTAACCTCATTTCCTTGTATTTCCCTCTGTCTCCCTCTCTCTCTCTCTCTTTTTCTTTTTAGACGTAGTCTCTTTGTCATCCTCAGTAGAGTGCTATGGTGTCATAGCTCACAGCATCCTCAAACTCTTGGGTTCAAGTAATCCCCTTGCGTCAAGCCTCCTGAGTAGCTGGGAATACAGGCACCCACCACCATGCTTGGTTATTTTTAGAGATGGGGTCTCCCTCTTGCTCAGGCTGATCTTGAATTCTTGAGCTCAGACAGTATGCTCTCCTTGGCCTACCAGAGTGCTAGGATTACAGGGGTGAGCCACTGTACCCGGTCACATTTTTATTTTTGTTAGCTATATTCAACTTCCTTAGCATGCCACGCTGAAAAGTCTCTTTGGTTTATCTTCTCATGCTTTTCTCTCTGCCTAGAATTTTTCTTTCACTGTGAACCTTACCTGCCAACAAATTCCAGTATACCCTATTGAACACAATTCAGATGATGTTACTATTAGGAAGGTTTTCCTGACTTTATCTGTTTTTTTTAGTTTCTCTTTTTCTATTTTTACTATTAGGAATTTTTTTCTTCCCATATGGTTTATCTCTTTCCTCCTTAGTACCTCTGTAGGTTGTAGATTCTTCTGATACGTGTATCACAGAGCATGGTGGTGCGGTTGTTTGTATGGTTATCTACTCTTCACACATTAAGCTCTCTGTTTTCTAACTTTAGCACAGTGCTCAGCCATGTATAGGTGTTGGAGAAGTGCTAGATGAATGAATGCTGTGCACACAGATTGGCTCTAAATATTTGTTTGCTTCATGAAATCAAGTCTTTAAAAGGAACTGTAGCCTGAACCAATATAGGTTTTTTTTTTTTCTTTTTTTTTAAGGCAGAACCTCAAGCTGTCACCCTGGGTAGAGTGCCATGGCGTCACAGCTCAAAGCAACCTCCAACTCCTGGGGCAATTCTCTTGCCTCAGCCTCCCAAATATCTGGAACTACAGGCGCCCGCCACAACGTCCGGCTGTTTTTTGGTTGTAGTTGTTATTGTTGTTTGGTAGGCCCAGGCTGGATTCGAATCCGCCAGCTCTGGTGTATGGGGCTGGCACGTTAGCCACTTGAGCCACAGGTGCCAAGCCAAAAGGGACTGTATTAAGAGCTAATGGTAGGAGAAATTCCAGTGAGCCTAAGGGTAATAACATTAGGTTGTTAGGATGGCATGCCATTTTTGCTCTTGAAGAATTTCAAGGAGAAAATAGAACACTCTCTTGGATAGTTTTATTTGTCATTTACTAAAGACAGGAAACGGAACCAGATGTTCTTCTGGGATTCCTTTTAGATCTCCGTCTCTAATCTGAATATATGGCGAGCTTTTTATCTATCTAGGATTCAGTATGAGATTCTGTGCATTGAGTGGTTTGTATATACTAAATGTATAATCTATTCTTTATTTTATAGAGTTTAAAGCCAAAGCATTGCTATGAGATGGAGAATGATAATGTACAGAATGCAATAAAGTCCCCATATGCAATCTTTTCTATCTTGTAGAATTTTAGAACTACATAATCCCTTAATTTCCATTTCTTTCTTTTTTTGCAGTTTTTGGCTGGGGCTGGGATTGAACCCGCCACCTCCGGCATATGGGGCCAGTGCCCTACTCCTTTGAGCCACAGGTGCCACCCTAATTTCCATTTCTTAAAGTCACTTTCCCCTTTGGAATGTTGCAATTCTATTTCACCCAATTCCTGAAACTCTTGTTGTCATGTAACATGTTTGTTTATTTTTTGATTCTTCCTTTCTGCTAGAATACAAAGTCTTTAAGAGTGGGGTTTATTTAATTTTTTTGAGACAGATTCTCTCTCTGTCACACAGACTTGAGTTATAATGGTCTCATCATACCCCACTGAAACCTCAAACTTGGGCTCAAGTGATCCTTTTGCCTCAGCTTCTCAAGTAGCTGGGATTACAGCTGTGTACCACCACACCTGGCTAATTTTTAAATTTTGTTGTAGAGATGAGGTCTCGCTGTTACCCAGGCTGGTTTTAAACTCCTGACCTCAAGTGATCCTCCCCCCTTTCGGCCTCCCAAAGTGCTAGGATTATAGGTGTGAGCCACTGTGCCTGGCCTGAGATTTTTATTTGTGTATCAACTCTCAATTTCTAGCACTTAGAAGAGTGTCTGGTATAGAGTAGATGCTCAATAAATATTTATTGAATGAATGAATTGGAAATGATAAGTTCAGTTCACTCTTGATGAGTTCAGTTCACTTTCCTGATAGGAAAAGAGGCCTGGAAAGGCTCAATAATTTGCTCAAGGTCATGGCAAATTATCAGTTAGTGTTAGAAACTAGTTAGTGCTAAAACCATATCTCCTTGCCAGGTAAATAGGTTTGTTTTGTTTTGTTTTGTTTAATAACACTATGCCTCAGCAGTGCCCATAGCTCAGTGGTTGGGGTGTTGGCCACATATACCCAGGCTGGTGGGTTTGAACCCCAGCCCCGGCTAGCTGAACAACAAAGACAGCTGCAAACCCAACTCCCCCAGAAAAAAAATAGCCAGGTGTTGTGGCAGGCACCTGTAGTCCCAGCTACTTGGGAGGCTGAGGCAAGAGAATCGCTAAAGCCCAAGAGTTGGAGGTTGCTGTGAGCGGTGACACTACGGCACTCTACCGAGGATGACATAGTGAGACTTTGTCTCAAAATAATAATAATAATAATAATAACACTATACCTAATCACAGTTCCTTTATGTGATGTGGTACTAATAGGTATTATATCCCTATGAGCAGCAGTAGGAGAATAAAAAGGTAAGAAGTTAATAAATATATTGAGTCCTTGTTAAATGTGAAGTATTTTCTCTCATTTAGTCATCAAAAATAACATCCTATGACAGACTGATGACACTGGTAGATTTTACAGGTGAGAAAGCTGAGGCTTAAGGGATCTAAATCACTTCACTGAGGGTTGCACAGCTAGTAAGTGACTGAACCGGGTTTTGAACTCAGATTATCTAACTCCTCTTGGCTCTTACCTTAAGGCCCAATAAATATAATTTTTGGATCTGTGGTCTGAGCTGCTCTAAGATTTATAAGTCAGACTACTCTTGAAAATGGTCTGATTTGAGCCACTCAAGTAGAGTTACAGAAATTGTTTGCCTTGAGATAACCCATGGAGCCGTGGGGCTGTGGTGATAGCAGTCTGTAGGGCTCTTGAGTAAAAAAGTATAAATTCTATATTGTACAGATCCCTGCCCAGTCATGTCATATATAATTCAAATTTCAGACGTTCTTTTTAACTAGGGATCCAGAAAAACTATAGTAAGGTGATTATGTCATATAGTGGTATAGTGCAACACTTCTGAGTGTGTTTGGTAGTGCACCAAGGGCACAAACAAAAACAGTGGCTTAAATGTAGGCCAGAGAAAGGACTAGATCCAGTTAAAACTAGCCGTTTCAGTAGTAAGTGGGCAGGTCATAATTACCTGTGTTGCTTAGAGACCTAAGCTGAGTGTGGGGGTGGGGAGCAGGCAACACCCATTATATTTGGAGAAATGATGAGAGTAACCCTTAATTTCTGATTTATTCTAGAAACATTCACTCGCCATCCAGAGTCACTGTGGTGATGTGGACTTTGAGTGGTACCTTGTTATACCAAATCCTCTGAGGTTAACATTTTTCTCCTTATATAGCACAGCCATTCGTTTTGAAGTCCCTGTTAGCTTCCTTTCAGGTAGCTTTGTGTAGCTTAGCTTAGAAAGGGGGGTGGGGACTGAGAGGGAGAAAAGGGAATAGTGAAAGTGGCAGAGAAACAAAGGATTAATTAGGAGGTTCCTCTGTCTTTGGGGAATTAAGATCCTTTTCATTAGCTGCTTGTTAGATCAGGTATAGAGTTGGAGATCCAGGGAAGCAGAATAGAATAGGTTGGCACTCAGGGGTGGACCTACGACCAGCACCCGGAAGTTTGTTAGAAATACAGAATCTGGTCAGGGCAGTGGCTCATGGTTGTAATCTTAGCAGTTTGGGAGGCTGAGGTCGTTTGATCACTTGAGCCCAGGAGTTCGAGACTGCCTTGAGCTATGATGACAACTAGGCATCTTAGCTGGGCAACAGAACGAGGCCCCTTTTCAAGGAAAAGAAAGAAGTAGAGAATCTTAGCCTCTGTCCCAGACCTGCTGAATCAGTTTTCATTTTAGCAGATTCTCAGATAATTCTTTTTTTTTTTTTTTTTTTTTTTTAGTGCTATGGTGTCACAGCTCACAGCATCCTCCATCTCTTGGTCTAGGGCAATTCTCTTGCCTCCGCCTCCCGAGTTGCTGAGACTACAGGAGCCTGCCACAATGCCTGGCTATTTTTGTTGCAGTTGCCACTGCTGTTTTAGCTGGCTGTTCAGCTGTTTTAGCTGACGGGTTCGAACCCGTCACCCTTGGTATATGGGTCCTGCGCCCTACCCACTGAACCACAGGCGCAACCCTCAGATGATTCTTTAATGTGATTCTGTGCATATTAAAGTTTGAGAAGCACCAAGTTTGTGATTAAGTGGCTAAGTGTCAGGGGCTTTGGTCTTGGGCACAGTTGGAATTGAAACCTGCTTTGGCCATTTACTAGCTATGTGGATAAACTGACCTCTCTGTGACAGTTTCTCATTTGCAGAATAGGGAAACTCCCAACCTCACAAGGCTATTGGGCAAAGTAAATGAAATATTAGGGCATTTTATAATTGGTGGTATTTTACATTTAGTGAAATTTAGTGTTATCTGTAACATCAAACACTGAGTCTGGCATAGTGTAAATAATAAATGTTATTACTCACCATTAAATCAGGCAAATTTACTAGAATAAAGAGCATTCTCCTCATCCTCTCTCTTTTCTCTTACTCTCTCTAAATGAGTGCATTTGTCTGCAGTTTTATAAAGCTGCGATCAGTGTATGTATACTCTTTGACGTTTTACTTAACAATATTTAATGTCAGTTGCCATAGCAGCAGATAACACACATAGCTCATTTTAATGTGCTTGACACTATTTTAAGTACTTCATGCATATATTAATTCATTCTGTCCTTAAAGCAACCACGTGAAATAAGTATTATTATCTCTATTTTCAGGTGGAGAAATAGGATAGAGAGATTAAATGACTTGCCCCAAATCACAAGCCAGTAAATGGCAGAGCCAAGATTTGAACTGAGGCAGTCTGATTCCAGCATCTGTGCTCTTTATTTTGACATATTACTATTGCTTTCAAACTTATGTGGTATAAAAGAAGTCAGGAAACTTTGGTTGGATACCTGATTTTGCCACTAGTTTATTTGTGACTTTGGGTAAGTCACTTTTTCCTTTGGGCCTTCCTTCCTCCCTCCCTTCCTTCCCTTGTTAGAATGCCATGGCATCATAGCTCACAGCAACCTCAAACTCTTAGACTCGAGCAATTCTCTTGCCTCAGCCCCCAAATAGCTGGGACTACAGGAGCCCACCACAACGCCTGGCTATTTTTAGGGATGAGGTCTTGCACTGGCTCAGGCTGGTCTCAAACCTCTGAGCTCAGGCAATCCACCAGCCTTGGTCTCCCAGAATGCTAGGATTACAGGCATGAGCCACTGTGCCTGGCCTGGGCCTATTTCTTTATTATAAAAATGGAGGGATCAGATGAGAGTTATAAGGTGTCTTCAGTGATTCATTCAACACATAGTAATTTCAAGTTTGGAGGAAAATCATGACTAGAGAACTGGTTCAAAAGTACTTGTTGAATCAGGTTGGCATAGTTAGCAACAAGGAGTTTGAATCTTGGCTCAGCCACTTGCTGTCTGTATGACCTAGGGCAACTTAACCTTTGTAAACATTGATTTCCTCATTAGTAGTGAGGAGAATAGTTCATACCTTGCAGGGATGTTCTGAGTCTTGAATAGGATAATGTGTATTAGCACTTAGTCTATATTAGGCACATAGTGTATATTCAGTATACATGAATTCTTTCCTTCCATTCATTCAGGGGATGGTTAGAGAAGCGGATATGCTAGATTTAGAAGGATTTAAAGGATTTAGAATCTGTCTTGGTTCTTATGCCCTTTTCCATAATGGTATTCTCATTGTTGGGAGATGAGAATTAGTACTATGGAAGGAAATAGACATATAGCCAGGTCCTGTCTATTTTTATTTTTACTTAATTTTTTTTTTTTAGACAGAGTGAAACTCTGTCACCCTAGGTAGATCCTCTTGCCTCAGCCTCCTGATTCTTGGGGATGACAGGCATATGCCACAACACCTGGCTAATTTTTCAATTTCTTTTCTTTTTTTTTTTTTTTTTTTTTTAAAGTAGAAACAGGGTCTCACTCTTGCTCAGGCTGGTCTTTAACTCCTGAGCTCAAGCAACCCACCTATCTTGGCCTCTGAGAGTGCTAGGATTACAGGTGTGAGCCACCGTACCCAACCCAAATGTTCCTTCCCCCTTTTTCTGCCCAAATGTCCCCTTTTTATAAGAATACCAGTCATATTGGGGTAGAGCCCATTCTAATGACCTCATCTTGATCATTTATAAAGATCATATTGCCAAATAAAGTTACATTCATAGTTACTGGGGGTTAAGACTTCAGGATCTCTTAGGGGGATATAATTCAACCTGTAACAGAGGGTTTAGCCACTTTCTAGAGAGAGGAGTATATATAAAATTAACTTCTGCTAGTCTTTCAAAAGTTATTACTAAAATTCTCTTGGTAGGAACACAGTTAAAATCTGGGTTCACCCCTTTCCTGCTAGTTCTGTTCTTTGGTTTTGGGCAACACTTAGGAAAGAGCCGAGATGGACCTGGTTTGTAGCTTTAATGGGAGATGCCAACCTTTTCTGGACTGAATTAATTAATAGCTTCCATTAGTTGAGTTTTTGCTGTGTGCTAGGGATGGATTCTGTGACCCACTTTGTGTATATTACCCCATTTAATTCTTATAACAACTCTATGAAGTTGATATTGTTGTTATCATCGATTTATAGGGGAGAAAAGCAAGGCTTAGGCAGTGAAATAACTTGCCCAAGGTCACATTTAATAAATGGTAGAACAAACATTCGTATCTAGTTGGTTGGACTTCAGCACTCCAACTGTGAACTTCGACATTATACTTTTCCTTCTGTTCCTTGAATAGAAATGTCTGGCCTGAGTCTCCTTTTCTCTAAAAGCTCCTAGTTCTGGAATTATGCCAACTGAAAAGGTCAGGGAAGTACCCTTTGCTTCTATTCTTGTGAGCTCTTATTGTTTGTGAGTGGAAAAGGGAACATGACTTTAGTCGGTACTTTTTTTTTGTTTGTTTGTTTTTTGCGGTTTTTGGCCGGGGCTAGGTTTGAACCTACCACCTCCGGCATATGGGGCCGGTGCCCCACTCCTTTGAGCCACAGGCGCTGCCCAGCACTTTTTACCTATAGTAAATTTTGGCAAAGGGCCCTGGTCAGGTGTGGGACATTGTGAGTTACTTTAGCAAAAAGTCTTAGAATTAAAAAACACAGGCCTCCAAGAGTATGGGGGAGGGGTGGGAGGAGGGTAGGTGGGGGGAGGGAAAGTAATTGGTGGGACCACACCTACCGTGCATTTTACAAGGGTAAATGTGAAATTTACTAAATGTAGAATATAAATGTCTTAACACAATAACTAAGAAAATGTGAAGGCTAATAGCTAAGCCTGTGAAGGCTATGTTAACCAATTTGATGAAAATATTTCAAATTGTATGTAAAACCAGCACATTGTACCCCATGATTGCATTAATGTACACAGCTATGATTTAAAAAAAAAAAAAAACAAAAAAAAAAAAACTTGCAGGCAGTGCCTGTGGCTCAGTCAGGTAGCAGCCAGCCGCATATATTGAGAGTGGTGGGTTCAAACCTGACCTCGGCCAAATTGCAACAAAAAAATAGCCGGGCATTGTGGCAGGCTCCTATAGTCCCAGCTACTCGGGAGGTTGAGACAAGAGAATCTCCGAAGCCCAGGAGTTAGAGGTTGCTGTGAGCTGTGTAGATGCCATGGCACTCTACCGAGGGCAATAAAGTGAGACTCTGTCTCTATAAAAAGAAAAAAACAAAAACAACTTAATCTAAAAAATAAATTAATAAAAACATAGGCCTGTATATAAACTATGTTTATCTAACTCTATGACTATAAGAAGATTATGCATGTTCATTTAATAAATTTAGGCAGGAATTACAAAGAAAAAATTAAAAATTCTCGTTTCTAGGCTTTCGTTTCTCTACTTAGTCCCATTGGTCAGGATAACTGCAGTTCAAGCTTCAGTTTGTATCTTGCAACTTTTTTCTTTGCCAGGCTTACTTTGTAACTACCTCTTCACAGCCTTTACTCCTTTGTGTGGATTCTGTCTCCTCTTGTCTCCCCTCTTACTTCTGTTGTCATACATCTGGCTTACTTTTTAGTCTCCATTTGATGCTTGGGATCTATGCCTTTGCTAGAGTACATTTTATTTTATTTTATTTTATTTTATTTTATTTTATTTTATTTTATTTTATTTTATTTTATTTTATTTTATTTTATTTTATTTTATTTTATTTTATTTTATTTTATTTTATTTTATTTTATTTTATTTTAT
>CAUYPK010048824.1:0-12211 GCA_963574355.1 Loris lydekkerianus | reverse complement strand
GGGTGCTTGATGGAGGCTGGGGGGTGTTCACTCAGTACTAGCCCCACCCCGGATTGATGTTACTGACAGAACAGAACAGAACAACTTTGCGGGAATTTTATTTCTGACCCTGCTAAATTCCCCTGCAGAAGACAAGCTTTTTTGAGTTCCCAGACTCTTCACTTCAGGCCCTGTCTTTGTTCCTATAGATTTGTATGTGGTTAGTTGTTAGTTATAGCCACCTGCCTTTCCTTGTCTTTTGGCTGATGATCCCCTGAGGGCTGGGTGCTTCTTAGGCTCAGTAAAGTGCTCCTCTGGGTCAGCCCCACCCTGGGAATTTCCTGGCTCTGCATGTTCATTTTCTAGTCCCCACGCTTCACCCAGGCTGGTACCGCCGCAGGAAAACCCTTTACTCATGGGGCCTGCATTCCATCCCAGATCTGTTCTGTGGTGGTTGCCACATGGGAAGATGCCCAGCCTCCTTTGGTTGCCCAGGGAGACAGGGGGTGTGGCTTTGGAATATCCAGGAGTGAGCCCTATTGTTGCCAAAAATGACTGCTGCTCTGCCCCTTGAGGCACCACTGCTCTGGTGTGGTTCCCTCTCAGCCGACCATCCTCTCCTCATTCCTGTGCTGCAGAATCAGCACTGACCACCTGCAGTCTCGGCTCTGTCCACACCCCTCGAGAAATCACCCAAGAATCTGGACTTCTGGAGGACAGGTCCCCAGACCTCAGAGTGAGAGTGGAGGGGAGTGCTGGGAGCTCAGAATTGCAGGTAGAGAATATATACAGTTTTATACAGTTTTATGCCTGGCAGGAAAATGCCATGGCACCCTAGTAGGGGAAGTAGGTCCAGTTTTTAGAGGGTCTTTCCCGTGGAGTATAGTGGGAGAAACTTTGAACTCTGTTTGTTTGTTTGTGGGGCACTTTGAGCCATTCTCATGGGGGAGCGGACTCCCATGTGCTTGCTGATGGATTTTGTACCTTTTGTTTGTATCCTTGGGGTCACAGCTCACCTCAGTGTGGTTGATGTGCGTTCTTCAACCTTCTCTCTTGGTGCAGCTCTAATCCACCAGGTAAATTGCTAAATTTCTGCCCTTTAACTCTCCTTCTGGACAGGAGCCTCTGTGGAAAGCTGGCTTCAGTCAGCCATCTTATCTCCGCCCTCGACATCCACTTTTAAGGTGGTGCATCCCAAGGAAAGCTGCAGGAGTCTGTCCCTCCCCATTGACCCTGCCCTTCCCAGTCACTTCTGTTTGTATCTGTTGGGGAAGGGGGTGCGGACATACTAGACAGCTTCCAGCTCCTGAAAGCTCCTGCCCTGGCCCTGTCCTTCCTCCCTATCCTGCTCTTGAGAAGTGAACCATCCCAGTCAAACCTTGTGTCTCTGTCCCCTCCCTCCTTCCTCCTGTGAAATGTGCTTATATTGTTTTTCCTTGATGTTTTTCCTTTAGATTATATAGAAATGTATTTATTTGCTATTGTGGAAAATGATGGTTTCATTCACCTCATTCCCCATCAAACTCAACTTCCTTCTAGCAAGGGGCTTCAAATTCCTCACCCAACACAGAGAAATTGATGCCCAGTGTTTGCGGCACCAGTGATGCGCAGACCCTGCTCCTGGAAGATGAGGCCGCGTTTTGTGTCTCTCCCTGTCTTTCCTCTCCCCAGTGTCACTGTGTCTCCCTGTGTCTGTCAGTCACTCATCAGCATGTTCAAATGCACAACTTTTAAGCCTGGTGGAGCACACCAGCTGTTCCAGAAGGCTCCATTCCCTCCTGGGGACACCCCTATGCAGCCTTTATTCTGGCCCCCTGGGACCTGCTGTCCCTCAACCATACCTGAACCCCAAGGACCATTCCTGTGCCACTCTCCGAGCCCTCTGGTCTGGAGCTCATGGGCCTCCAGCCTGTTTCATCCTCATTGCAGTGTGGCACTCTGCTGGTTGTTTCTTAGGAAAAAAAAAAATACATATATGTCAGCATATGAGAATCAGAAAATATTTAGAACTTGCATGTCAGTCCTCAAAGTTAATCCAGAGTTTGGAGACCGACTTTCCCCTGACCATGTTCAGCATCCCTCCTGGTGGCTGGAGTCTGACACTTCCCCTGACCACATCCAGTGTCCCTCCCTATAGCTGGTGTCTGCCTCTGCCCCTGATGATGTCCACCATCCCTCCCCAGGCCTGGCATCTGACTCTTCCCTGACCACTTTCAGCGTCCCTCCCCAGGGCTGGCATCTACCTCTTCCTCGACCACATCCAGCATACTTCCCCATGGCTGGAGTCTGACTCTGCCCCTGACCATGTCCACTGTCCATCCTCAGGACTGGCATCTGACTCTTCCACGACCACTTCCAGCATCCCTCCCCAGGGCTGGTGTCTACCTCTTCCCCAACCACGTCCAGTGTCCCTCGCAAGGCATGGAATCTGCCTCTTCCCCTGACCACGTCCAGTGTCCCTCCCCAGGGCTGGCATCTACCTCTTCCCGAACCATGTCCAGCATCCCTCCCCATGGCTGGAGTCTGACTCTTCCCCAACCATGCCCAGTGTCCCTCCCCAGGGCTGGAGTCTAACTCTTCCCCCATCACATCCAGCATCCCTCCCTGTGGCTGGCATCTGACGCTCCCCTGACCATGCCCAGCATCCCTCCCTGTGGCTGGAGCTGACTCTTCCCCAACCATGTCCAGCGTCCCTCCCAGGGTTGGCGTCTACCTCTTCCCCCGACCACGTCCAGTGTCCCTCCCCATGGCTGGAGCTGACTCTTCCCCAACCACGTCCAGTGTCCCTCCCCAGGGTTGGCGTTTACCTCTTTCCCCGACCATGTCCAGCGTCCCTTCCTGTGGCTGGCGTCTGACGCTCCCCCAACAATGTCCATTGTCCCTCCCCAGATTAGGCATCTACCTCTTCCCCCGACCACGTCCAGCATCCCTCCCTGTGACTGGAGCTGACTCTTCCCCAACCATGTCCAGCGTCCCTCCCCAGGGTTGGCGTCTACCTCTTCCCCCAACAATGTCCAGTGTCCCTCCCCATGGCTGGAGCTGACTCTTCCCCAACCATGTCTAGCGTCCCTCCCCAGAGTTGGCATCTACCTCTTCCCCCGACCACGTCCAGTGTCCCTCCCCATGGCTGGAGCTAACTCTTCCCCAACCATGTCCAGTGTCCCTCCCTAGGGTTGGCATCTACCTCTTCCCCCAACTATGTCAAGCGTCCCTCCCCAGGGCTGGAGTCTGACTGTTCCCTATCATGTCCAGCGTCCCTCCCCAGGTCTGGAGTCTGACGCTCCCCTGACCACGTCCAGTGTCTCTCCCTGTGGCTGTTGTCTGAGACTCTCTGGACCATGGTGGAGGGTCTTATTTTCCTTCCTGGGTCTGAGGTTCAGTTCCGTCCTGAATACTGGGACCTGCAGTGGCTTGGGCCTGGGAGCAGTTCTTTCACTACATGTTTGAAACCTCCCTTCTCTGTTCTGTGCATCCCTGACCTTCTGTTTTTCTGATGTTTAGCCCCTTGATTGTCTTTTCCTGATTGTATTTACCTCTCCATCTTCTTACCCTCTGTACATTTGCTGTACTGTCTGGAGCAGTAAAATTTCTCAACTTTAACTTCCTGCTTTTATTTTTCAATATCTGATGTCCTGTTTTTAATTCTTAAAGTTTTAATATGCTTCTCTCAATATCCTTCTTTTCACACCTTCTTATTTTGTGGCTCTCATCTCCTTGGGACACAGTGTCCTCTCCAGGAAGGATACACGCGTCCTTGGTTGTCCAACTGGGAGGTCCTGGAGGGCTCTGGGGAGGGCTGGACAGATGATGGGGCAGCCACGTGACTGTGTCTGGGGACCCCTGGTCTCTGGGGACAGTCCTGGCAGGTTCCCAGAGCAGGGGCAGGAGGGCATACCCACCCTGGAGGTGAGATGCCCACTCAGGAGCTGGTCTGGCCGGGCCCGGTGATCCCCCTCTTCAGCCAGCCTCTTATTGTGGAAACAGGGCCAGAAAGCTCTGAGGCCCTTTCCTCAGGGCACTAATCCCGTTCATGCACCCTCAAGAGCTACTCACCTCCTATAGGTCCCACCTTATAATGCTATCCACAGCCTTGGGGGTCATAGCTTTAACATGGGGACTTGGGAGGCACCAACACTGATTTCATAGTGGTCTCCTGGGACCTGAAACCAGTTACACCAACCTTAAAACAACAGAAAGTATCCAGGGTCTCCAGGGTCTAGAGACCAGGCATAATGGTGTGCTGGTCTTCCTGAAGGCTCTGGGGGGATGGGGGGGAGGGGGGACTTTCTGCTCATTCAGCTCCTGGTGGCCTGAGAAGAGCCCTGGCTTGTGGCTGCATCCCCCATGGCCATCAACAGCTGCATCTAAATTTCCCTCTCCTTTAAAGGACACTGGTCATTGGATTAGGACCATCTTTGTCCAGTTAAGATCACCTTGTCTTAATCACATCTGCAAAGACAGACCCTACTTCCAAATAAGGTGGCACTCCCAGGTGTCTGGGGCTCTGCTGTGGACGTGTCTTTGTGGACGACACAACTTACCCATCACTCAACCTCTGAGCTCGACTCTTGGGTCAACCTCTGAACTCGGCCCTCCCTCCTCCCTCAGCAGCTGGGACACCTTCCTTTTCTCAGGGCACCTGGCCAGCCTCCCCCTACTTCCAGCTCCCTTCGCTTGAGGTTTGTGGATGAGTTTGTGACCTGAGGTTATCAGGAGTGACACAGAGCAGGTGTGAGGGGCAGAGCCTTTGCAACCACATTGTGTAGCTCAGAACGCAGCCCTACACTCACGGTTTGGGCCCTGGGCTAGGTCCCAAGCCTGTGTCCCCGTGCCGTCCCTCCTCTGGAAACAGGTGGCAACAGCATGGCACCCGTGAGTCTCGAGTCACACACTGAGAAGGGCACTGGCACTGTGTGTTGGCAGCTGGCACCAAAGCCAGGGAAGTTGGAAAACTAAAACTGCAAGTGAAGTCCCATGTGTGATAAAATCATCGTAATAAAGATAGTTAATATCTAGTGCTGGCACAGCTGAAGGTAAATGAGCACCTATGTTTTCCAGATGGGGATGTTTCATTGTTTTTATATTTTTGAACAAGTTTGAAGTTTTAATAAGACTGAAAATGTGACCAAGCATTCCACACTGGGCACCCTGCCTTACAGACATGCAGTCCCTGGCACTTACACACAAAGATGTTGGAAAGAAATTGTCCTTGAGGCAAAAGAAGAGGAGGAATGAAGAAAGAAAACACCCAGGGCACACACGCCCTTCAGTGGGCTTTCCATAGCTCACTGCACAGCATGGGGAGCATAGTTAATAAGACTGTGTTACATCTCAAAACCACCTAGAATGTATTTTAAATGTTCTCACCACAAAAGATTACAAGTATTTAAGGTGACAGACGTATTATTAGCTGGTTTCACTGTTCCACATTGTACTCATAAGGCATCACATCATTCTGTAACCCTTACCTATACACAACCATAATTTGTTAATTTTCAAGTTACTTTAAAAGCACCTACTGCCTGTGTGTGTTGTAGTGGACATGAGGCAAGCTCGGTGTTGTAAATGTGCCCAGCACAAGTCCAGCGCTGTGGACAGACAGCCGGAACACGGACAGCAAAGCAGGACAAATGAATCCGGGTGTGTGTCAACTGGGGCGGCTTCAAGTCACACAGAGAAACTGTCTTAGCTGGATCTAAAACAGTAACTTGTTCCTTCTCAGTGGTTCTCTCCTCAAACTGAAAATACTGTTATGGATTTTCCCTGGAGGCTGGTGATGATCTTGGACCCATTTTTCTCGTGGTGGTGTGTTGGGAAGCTGTGGTCTAGAGAGTGTGGGCCGCTTGTGCCAAAGGCTGTGGTGTAGCGAGTTTGCGCTGCACATGATGCTCAGAGGGGACAGCAGTAGAAACAGTCAGGTGAAGAGCTCGGTGTCCCCTGTGAAGGCAGAGTTCTGTGTTGGTGAGTGATTCTGTGCACAGGGAGGCCTCAGGACCTTGCATGCTCACCCTACCCTCGGGGCTGGCTGGAGGGACAGGGTTAAAGGAAAGACCACACACCTGTCTACCAAACAACAGATGTTGCCCTTGAGCCAGAAACTACACAAAATAAAGTTTGTGAAACTGGGGCAGGACCTTGGCCTTCTTCGGCACTCTGTCAGGTCTGGCCCGGGCCTGGGTAGACCCGTCCAGCCCCGCACCTGGGGCTCCCATCTATCCCCAGAGTCCTGTGGGGACAGCAGGTGAATGCATATTCAGCCAGCAATAGGAAGCTTCCTAGATCACGTGTCAGGAAGACAAATGCTTCTGTGGTGACAAGATCTATCTTATCTGCCATAATTTCAAGACTCTCTGTAAACTATGGTAATTGAGACAACACAGCATTGGTTGAAGCAAAATAGAATAGCATTATATTTTTAAGTTTATATAAGTAATAGATACATATATTAACATGTAATATATGTACTATAATCTTTATTATGTATGTATATACAATTTATAAATAATATGTAAGGAGTATGTATATAAACACATATGTAATATATTCATATATTAATATTATATAATACACTACTACCTGAATCATGTTTGCATATGGTGTAATTTACAAGTCACAGATCAGGACTATGTTTCTGACCGTCATGTGCCCACCTACGCTTAGCATGTTCAATGTGCTTTAATGAACTGCAGTTGCCTGTCTTTGTGTCAGACACGGGGACAGGGGTCTGCACGTGAGCCGTCAGGATGGCAGCACACGAATGATCGCTAGTGACCTGTTCATTGAAAACACTTTAAAATTATTATGGCTTTGAAGATATATCTCACCCAAAATGCCCAGATTACTATTTTAAACCCCTTAAAATAGTACCTTTCTATGAGGTTAAACCTCTAGTTAGTACATATTTTGGCTCATTTATTTCATTTTCCTTTCAATTTTTATAGATTTTAAATTGTTCTCATTTCAATTTAATTTTGTTTTGTAATCAGGTAGGACAATGCCATGCTAAGCAGATGACTCTAATGAGCAATCACTGTTCTGTCCCCCTAAAGCACAGGGAGGCTCTGTCCTTGCCCTCATCACAGACAAGGAAACTGAGGCACAGGGAGGCTGCTCAGTGGGTGGGACCAACACCCTCAGGGTGAGGGGGGCCTGGTGGCTGCCAGAGACCTTGCTGGTGAGGGCTCTGCAGGGCTGGGGTGTCTCAGCTCCACCTGCACCTCCACCCTCCCCCAGTGCTGGGACGCTGCTCTGCAGGGCTGGGGTGTCTCAGCTCCACCTGCTCCTCCACCCTCCCCCAGTGCTGGGACTCTGCTCTGCAGGGCTGGGGTGTCTCAGCTCCACCTGCTCCTCCACCCTCCCTCAGTGCTGGGACTCTGCTCTGCAGGGCTGGGGTGTCTCAGCTCCACCTGCTCCTGCACCCTCCCTCAGTGCTGGGAAGCTGCTCTGCAGGGCTGGGGTGTCTCAGCTCCACCTGCTCCTCCACCTTCCCTGAGAGCTGGGATTGCCACTGTGCTTTGACCAGACCAGCTGTTAGGCTCAATGTTAAGGCCAAACCTTCTGATTTTACAGAGTCAGTTTGCAATGGGAAGGAGCCTGGTTCACCCCCAGCCCCCACACACACCAGGAGTCTAGGCACCAGCCTTTCCCCAGGTTAACAGAAGGCTCTGTCTCCACTGCTGCTGCTCTGGGCTCTCAAACCAGAGCAGCTCCTGGTTATAGCTGTGGCTGGGTCTCTGGCCCTCTAGGTATCAGATGAGAGCAGCTAGTGCCTGCAGGCACTCAGGGTGGGCGTGTGGTCAGTGGTCAATGGTCAGTGTGGCCCTGCCCTCCCACCTGTGTGTTCCAGAAAGGCAACTCCTCACAAGTCCTCTTTCTAAAGAGACCTCACCCCAGTTGATTTTTCAGCACCTCTGACTTTCCCCCCCAAAATTGAAAAGATTTTTAAAAAATTAACAGATTTTAAAAATAGGTCTACCAAAGTGATTTTTCTTCTCAAGGGAAAGACATTCCCATCCCAAGAGGCATGCAGCTATACTCACCACACACAGGGACAAAGACAAAGTGACCTCCCCCCATGTCCGAAAATCCAGGAATTCGAGATGTAATTAATTTTCCCAAGGCACTTAGGGGCAGGACTCCAGCCTCCTCACAGAGGGATGAAGGGGAGGTGGGGGTGGCCTTACCTTTCACATGCTAAACTCACTCCCACCCAGCCCCACTGGGTTGTCACATCTGGCAGGGTTTGGGCTGGACAGTAACCACACTTCCCATTGTGAGCGGCAGGGCCCAACTCCAAGCACAGCCAAGCTGAGCCTTGGGATCCAGACCCAGGGCCCAGCAGCATGAGGGGCTCCATTCAGGATGACGTTGGGGGCAATTCTGACACCATTCCCCACCCTGCTTTCTGTCCCCAAACAATGATCCTGAAACATGTCCTCCTTAAAAAAACAAACACATCCCAGAGCTGGACACAGTGCCCTGGGGAAGAAGGTCGGGTAAGCTGGAAATGTTGGGTGACCGGTCCTGGACCCAGAATCCACAGCAGCAGCTTTGTTGACTGAGGGCTCCCTTCCCTCTGGGTCATGACCTTGTTGTCCCTGCTGACCCCTCCACGTAAGTTATGAACCAGAACCTCCAGGCAAGGGTGGGGTGGCCACCAGGTTGGCACTGAACGCTCTAGATGCGTTTGCCCATGAAATCCTCACAATGGGGGTCCAGGAGGCCAGGTCGCTTGCCCAAGGCTCACCTGCAGGATTCAGGTAAACCAGGAATGGTCTTAATGACATCAGCTCAGGTCCTCTCGGCCATAGAAAGACACTCGGTGGAGCGATCAGCCAAGAAAAGGGAGCCCAAGGGCAGCCTCTCTCCTGGGATCATCAGAGCACACTCCAGACAGAAATCTCCCGAGACACTGCACGCCCAGGGCAAAGTTGACTTCACGATTAGATAAATTATAAGCCATTCAATTTATCTGCCCATCTCTGTAATTAGACTCCCTGAGACCTGCTATCAGCTAGACACGTGGATCCTGCACCTTTAATAAATGGGAAGGGAACGACGCTGCCTTAATCTCCCAGAGCCAGCGATAAAAGAATTACTCTGTTTATTTTGGATTAGAGAAGAGTTTTGACCTTGAGTCGGAAGTTATTGTTTTCTGAGAGTCAACTTTCAATTGGAAACACTGTTATCTTTCAAGGGAAACCAGGGCCCTGAGAACACAGCAAGCACAGAACCGTGTAAGACCAACATCCCGCCTGGATAGATGAGGGGTGTCTTATTAGAATAAAATAACTAATTTCAAAATGTTACTGCATCGGGGTGAGTCCACAGGCACCGAGGTTTGCTAATCTCCTGGAGGTGCTCTGCTGATCTGGGTAGTGCATGCCTTAGCAATAATTAGATACTTAGGAGGCTAATTATTTTCCAAATAAAATCAAACAAAATCAAGCAATTAAACAACAGCGAACATCTAAGGCTGGTCCTGAATGTTGTTGAAAGTCTGATGTAATGAGGAGGTCATGAATAAATAGGGGCGTGACAGGATGTGGTGCCCACGGCATCTGTGTCCATGGCAGGACATGTTGCCCACAGCGTCTGTGTCCACAGCAGGACACGTTGCCCACAGCGTCTGTGTCCATGGCAGGACACGTTGCCCACAGCGTCTGTGTCAATGGCAGGACGTGCTGTCCACGGCATCTGTGACCATGGCAGGACCCAGTCAGACCATGCCCACCCCATCCTGCCCAGGGGAGGCGCATCACCTGGACCTGCAGACCCTTCTGGACACGTGCTCCAGTGAAGGGGAAACAAATCCTTTCCTACATGGGAATCACTTTAGTCTCCCGACCCCTGTGTTCAGCTTGACGTCCTCCCACTCAGCAGCCGCTGGCCGGCTGGTCTGAGTAGCTGTAGACCCAGGGCCTCTACAAGACGCCAGGCACTGGTGGAGACCAGCAGTTGGTGTAGGAAAGTGATGAAAATAAATTAGAAACAATTTAGACTCCATGGGCCATACAGTGTCTGTCACAGGCCTCACCTCTGCCACTGTGGTACCTGGGAAGACAGACAATAATTAGGCCAATGGGCATGGCTGTGTTCTAATAAAACTTTATTTACAGTGTCAGGTGGGAGAGCCAGATTTGGCTTTAGAGCCATCGCTGGAGGACCCTTGATGGATTAATGTTCAGAGTTAACGTTCTTATCTGCAAACGGGCCTTGGCATTTCCACTGAAGGTGCCACCGTCTCCCAACACCAGCAGATGATCCATCCCTCATGAGAGCTCTGAGCAAGCAGGTCAGCCCTGGAGCTGACATGACCCACCTGCAGGCCCCTGCCCATCCCCATGGGCCAGCCACTCCCGGCCTGTTCCCATGGCCGAGCCTGTTCCCTGTTCCCAGCCTGTCCCCATGTGAGAACCACTCCCAGCCCATCCCCATGTGAGAGCCACTCCTGGCCCATCATAGCAGAAACGGCAGAACCCCTCCTCCCCCCCAGCCTGGCTGCTATAAGCAGACAGCACGCCGTGTGTACAACACCAACTCATTATCATCTTCAGAGATAAGAGAACAAGCAGGGCTTGATCTGAACACAGTTTCAAACTGAAACAGCCAATACTGAGGCCGTCTGAGAGGCAGCCAGTCAAGTGGATGAGACCAGCGTCCTGCAGATACAGGTGCAGATTCAAATACCGCTTCTCAGCTGCTCGCACCCAGGCCATTTGCTTCTGGGAAATCTCAAGTTTTACACTGGTTTCTAAAAAGTTACTTCTAAAGGTTCTTGCAAGCAATGAGCCATATGTGTTTGTAAACAATAGTCCTATTGCTGGGATCACAGTTCCCAGCAGCCCACCCCACCCAAAAAAAAAGCAACCCAGTGGCAAGCTCAGGGGTGGATCCCAGCATGGGGGCGGCATTTCCGGCATCCTCTTCTCCAAGGAGCTCAAGCTTTAAATGATAACACAACAGGAGCGAGGCAAGCACTAACTATAGAATTAGCCGCGTGCAGAAAGATTTGGCACTCGGAATTTGGGAGAGGAGAAGTCTGGCCAGACACCCTCGAAATAGTATATTTATGTTCGATCCTTGCCCAGAATGCGGGCGCCACATTGGCGCAGGTACAAGCTGTCTGTTTTCATACAGTCTAGCGAGTCTGGGAAATAAACACACCACCCTTCAGTCGCCTGCCTAGGAGGAACAGGGGAATCCGATTAAGCCATTTCCATGGAGTGGAGCTGTTCAAACCAGAATAAAACGGATTTGGAAGGCGCAGTGTCAGTGGCCATTACGATGTGTGGATTGGGGGGTGAACATTCATCGACTTCAAATTGGTTTTAAACGTTGTCTGCTCTTTAATAAGATTCAGCTCTACAAAGTTATCATCCTTGCCCAGGAACGGGGCCTGCCAATGTCTCCTCCCTAACACTAGGCCGAGAAAAGTCCAGACACTCAGGACTCTCTGAATCTGTCCAGCCCTCTGCCGGGCTGGGCCTGGCGTCCACACAGGCAAAGGCCCAAACTTCAGCCTGAAATCAGACTGAGAGGCCCTGTCTCTGCATGGTGCTGTCACAGCCATTGACCTGGTACTTGAGCAAAGGGACGGCAGCCTCCCTCCCCCAGGGCAGACACTGGTCAGGTGCACACTGCCTGGGGCCTCCGTTCTGACCCTGGGGACCAGCAGTGAGATAGAGCAGTGCCTTCCCCACTCCAGGCTCACGTTCAAGAGGGCAGACACAAACAAGATAGACCACAGCATGGCAGGGCTGGATGCTGGACAGTGGCTCAGGCCAAAGAGAGAACAGAGTGAGCAAGAGGGACAGGTAGTGGGGGGTGGGGGGTGGGGGGGAATTGTGGACAGGAGCCCACACCCTGCTGGGAGGCCCTTGCCCTGGGGCTGCTTCTCAGCCTGCTTTACCTCCACAGGAAGATCTGGGCTCAGCACAAATGCAGCCCCCACCTTGAGATACTTTACTAAGAAGAATATGTTCCAGCTCCATCTATGTAAACATGAAAGAGGTAAAGTCTCCATCTTTCTTTTTTTTCTTTTTCTTTTTTTTTTTTTATTAAATAATAGCTGTGTACATTAATGTGGTCTTGGGGCCAGGAAGGCTATGCTAACCAGTGTGATAAAAATGTGTCAAACTGTCTATGAAACTAGTGTATGGCCCCATGGCCTTTTAATTTTATAGATAACTTTTTTTGGAGAAAAATCATCTTTGAAAATACACTCAAAAAA
>CAUYPK010048823.1:0-15195 GCA_963574355.1 Loris lydekkerianus | reverse complement strand
CACTTACGCTTAACCCATGCACTCGCCCCACCCGCCCAAGTAGCACGGACAACAGAAGCCCGCAACAACGCCCAGCAAAAGCTACCTAATGCATTCTGGGGGGGGGGGGTAGTAGTTGTCACTGTTGTTTGTCAAGCCAGGCTGGATTTGAACCTGCCAGCTCCAGGTATGTGGCTGGCGCCCTACCTGCTGAGCTACAGGCACTGAGCCTCATCTTTTATTTTCAATTATCATTGGCAAGTGATACATCTATTTAGTAAATAAAGTAAAAAAAAAAGAATTGTTAAAAAAAAAAAAAACAATTGGCAAGATATGATTATCCTTAATCCAAATCCATTTTCTTATCTGCTTATACAACTAACAAGTTCAAAAGATTTTCAAAATTTTCCTATGTAAATTTATCATCTAGAAACTAAGTAATATATATTCATGTGTACATAGAAATTTTTTTTAAATGGCTTTAGCTCTTTAAAGAGACATATTTTTGTGCCACATTTATTATTATTGGAGATAAGTGATATCAAAACTCAAAGAAGGAGCATACTTACTAGCAGGAGACTGTACAGAGAAGGGTAGAACTTAAGTGATCTTTACAAGGTATTAACCCTTCCTCTTCAATACTCCTGGTCCTATTCCAATGTGTACAAAAAAATGTTTTTTATTAATAATTTACTATATACTCCTTAATTACTGTGTAATCTCCTTTTGTGTATAGCAACTTCTTGAGGGCAATGTGTTGCAAATCTCATACTCCTTTCTCTTCTCAGGAACTCAGAAGAAAGATGAACTCACTGCAGATCCTCAGTAAATACTGATTAAGGAAGAGTAAAAGGCTTACACAGTGAAGTATGTTACACAGGGGCAGTGAAGACAAAACTTCAGTTTCCACTGAAAATCACACACTGAAAATCATTGTTTGCTTGCACAAACAATGCAAAATTGATCAGTTAGGCAGACTCAGTAGAAGTTCTGTTGCCTTTCGTAAAAGAACAGAGCTATCATGATCAAATCAGTATTTTTAAAAGATTTCTCTATAAAACTTTTCTTCTGGAAAATTAGTCTGAATTTAGTAAAGAAAAATGTAAGAATCCATTTAAGGGAACCCAGGGTAATGGGAATAATGTAAACAGAGGCCAATGGGCACATTTTTGAGGGAAGAAGTGAAAGATCCCAATAAATAAATGGTTAAGGGAATAACAAAATATTCCAGACCTGACTATGACTGTTAAATTTTTAAATCTCTAAGAAAGTCCAAATTTGTTAAATACTTTTTATTTCAGGAGACAGGGTCTTGCTCTGTCACCCAAACTGGAGTGTAGAAGGGAAAACACAGCTCACTGCAGACTCAAATTCCTGGGCTTACGTGAGCCTCCTGCCTCAGCCTCCCCAAGTGCTGTGCTTGTCCCAATACTTTCAAAGTATTTTAAATGCTTTTAAAAAATCCATTCTAAATCAATATTTACATGGTCAGTTAACTTTGCACAGAATCCTTACTTACCAAAGCAGGATACCACTCAGTCCTCTCGGCTGCAGACACCACGGTTACAACTTTTCCCAGTAATTCATCACTGATCCGTCGCTTGTCTTCCTCTTCCTCTTCACTACTTTCTTCTTCCTTTTCGTCTTCAGTGCTAAAAGTTAGAATAACTTGATCATCATCCAAACATGAACCATCATCTGGTACAGTCAGCGTGGTGTGAATTTGACACAGTCAATTCAATTCCTAAGGAATTACCCTGCCGCAGGAGCCTCTTCATTCTTGTTGTAATTGAAGAGATGGACACTTCTGAGCCTCACAGAAGGGCAGAGTCCTAAGCTGGCTATGGTAACTCTGAGTCCACTTCCCTAGATCAATGAGTACTTGGACTTAGGCTCTCCTGCCAACCACCAGCTGGGATAGAAAAGCCTAATTATACTACCATTAAGTGCTTACTGGACCACACATTTTTTAAAAAATAAAAGATTGCCCTTTTCTTGTTAAGTCAGATACCATATAATTTAACTTTCTAACTGGCTATGAAGATCTCATTAAAACACATATGATGGTTTATTTAGGTAACTTATTTAGAAAACTAAAGTTTTTCCTAAGCATCAAACAACACATATTTTAATTTTAAGCCTACAATTTTTTTTCTTTTTTTCTCTGACAAGTGTACGGGATGGAGGCCCATAATTTTCTAAATAAAATGAGTAGGTCTTCTTATTTTTTAATTGAGACAAGATTGAATGTAGTGGTGCAATCACTGGGACCTGGCACTCCTGGGCTCAAGCAATCCTCCTGAGGAGCTGGGACTACAGGTGCAGCGTGGCACGAGGCCCAGCTCATTTGTTTTGGGTGGAGACAGGGTCTTGCTATGTTGCTCAGGCTGGTCTTGCACTCCTGGCCTCAGGTGATCTTCCCACCTCAGCCTCTCAAAGTCTGGGATTATAGGCATGAGCCACCATGCCCCGCTGAATTCGGGATGAATACATATTGAATAATTTGACATCTTCTTGAAGATATCCTGCAATACATTAATACCGTTGGAGTTTACCAAAGTATGCAGAGCCATTAACTCTTATTAAATAGTTTAAAACCACTTAATTCCTCATCTCTCATGGCTTTAGTCATCTTCCTCACAGGCTGGTTGGTTACCAACCTCCCCCACGGGGCTTTCTTTACTGACCGTATCTACCAGTTTTTCCGGTCCTTCCATCTCAAATCTGTTGCTCTCTGAAAAACCAGATGACTCAACTTGTTGAAATTAAGGATGCTTTTAGTAAAAGACCATTGGACTAGCTTATAAATAAAATACTGGGTATTAACAATTTATTAAACACATATCATGTACTGAGTACTTACAACATGCTGATAAATGTACACACATTGCCTAATCCTCACAAAAACTTGCAAGATATTTATTATTCCCCTTTTCCTATGCTATGAAGTAGGAATGCGGTTAAGTTTTTGTGAAGATTATAGCATTAATGTATGTAAATGTACTTAACTTCAAAGAGGTTAAGTCATTTTCCCTAAGCAACGTATCTAGGCAAGTGGCTGAGGTGAGGCTTCTACTTGGGGCCCTTGAAGGTCTTCTATTACTTTCTGGTTTGTCACTTAGGTATTATTTGACTTTGCTGTCTAAAATCTTCACGGTATACTCCCTGGTAGCAATGAATATTACCGGCATCCTGGTTTTGGAATATTACTTCCCACCAAAAGGAACCAGGGGCCCTTAGAGAAATGGCCAAATCTAGGGCTAGAGCAGGAAAAGAATATGAGCCCTCCTTGCCTTGTCAGGCCACAAGTGAAAAAGTGCTCAAGAAATGGTGAGAATATATCAAAAGGGCACAGAAGCCAGCCTCGAAAGGCTCCCATTGGCTAAATCTGAGACAACTTGAGCAACAAAACGAATTTTGGAACAGTGAATTATAATTTTAATCTATTATGTGAAATTAGAATCCACAAATCCACTGTGGTGATTAGGGAAAGATTTCCATTACAGTTAATGACAACTAGTAAAGACAGCAGGAATGAAAACTTAAAAATCATCTTGCACAAATTATCAATGGGTGATAATACCACTGAATGAAAATTTGGTAAGAATAGGATGATTAAATAGTCTCAAGGTATCTCCAAACATTATTTTCAAGTTAAAAAGGAAAAAATGGTAACTTTGAGGTTGAGAAAGTTGGCAGATGCCACCTTAACCAGGTGATCACAGTATCACCAATCATGGAACAAACTGGTAACACACACTTGTTAATGTGCCTGCCTTAAAGGGGACACAGCACGCCTTACACCAGGGCTTCTCAACCTGTGGGTCACAACCTACAGGAACTGTATTAAAGGGGCGCGGCATCAGGAAGGTTGAGAACACTGTCTTACACAGTATTACTGTCAAAATGTATTACTTGAATCTAATAGTGAGAAAGAAATCACATAAGCCATGCTGAGTAACAGTCTACAAAACTACTCGCCCATTCTTCAAACATATCAATGTCATGAAAAAGAAAAAAAGGATAAAGGACTTTTCTGGATGAAAGGAGACTCAAGAACATACAAACTAAATGTGATGCTCGATCTTGGACCTTGGAACAACAGGGCTCCGGGGATGCTATAAAGGCTATTATTGGGACAACTGCCAAAACCCAAAGCAGCGACTATATATTACTAGGTAACATTATTCCATCAATGGTAAATTTGCAGAATTTGATATTCATTCCGTGGTTATGTGAGAGAATCTCCTTGTTTTAAAGCAGGGGTGTCCAACTTGCAGCCCACAGGCTATGTACTGATTTTGTGAGGACTTTTTTTGCTTATCTGTGTTGTCTGGAAACACAAAAAGTATGCACGGACATTTTTTTGCTAATCAGCTTTTGCTAGTGTTTGTGTATTCGATGTGTGGTCCAAGACAACTGTTCTGCTTCCAATGTGCAGCAGCAGGAAAAAAAAGGTTGAAAGGTTGAACACCCTTGCTGTTTAGCAAAGAGTCCTGACGTTGGCCACTTTTTCTCCAATAGTTCAGCAAAAGAAATCCATTATAAAATCAAAAAAATAATTACAACATGTATATGTATATAAAGAGAACGATGAAATAAATGTGTAAAAAAAGTCTGATTTGGAGAATCCAGATAGAGTATGTAGAAGTTCATTGTACTAGTCTTGCAATTTTTATGTTTGAAATTTGAAAAGAAAAAGAAAAAAACCCACATATACTCAATAAAAATAGGGAAATCATCACATCAATTAGGGACTTAGACAAAGTAACTTACAACAAATAGCTTTTTTTTTTTTTTTTTTTTGAGACAGAGTCTCACTTGGTCACTCTGGGTAGAGAATGCCATGGCATCATAGCTCACAGCAGCCTCAAACTCTTGGGCTCGAGAAATCTGGCCTCAGCCTCCCTAGTAGCTGGGACTACAGGCAACTGCCACAATGCCCAAAGACGGGGGTCTCGCTCTGGCTCAGCTGGTTTCCAATCTGTGAGCTGAGGGAATCCACATGCGTCAGTGTCCCAAGTGCTGGGATTATAGGCGTACAGATAGTATTTTTGAACAAGAAAGTATGATAATTCTTGGGCAAGGTAATGGGAATTAAGAACAAGGTCTACTCAAAGAAAAACATCTAACTGCAGGATATAAGATGCTATGGAAAGGTTACCCAAACAAATTTAGTCAGTCTAAGAAAATCACTTGTTTAATGTTGCAATAACTGTAGTGTCATGATACCATATATGAAGAAACTCACACAGGAAGAGAAGACCTCCTTCCTCTGTTTGTCTTCTTTGCAATTACTGGAGTTCCAAAATGCTCTGGATTTGTTAATGGAAGCTGATCAAGTGTCTAGATAAGAAACAGACAAATCAAACCACACTTTACCTTTAGGTCAGTAACTATTGTTCAACCCAGACAGCTCCTCCAGGTCATCTTACCTCACTCTCTGCAAAATGTCTTTCCCCTTTCAGGCAAAGTGAGGTTCGTCTCAATGTTCTCTCATCACCATCATCAAACACTACAAGATAGAAGAGAATTTGTGCATATTGATTAAATAAAAAATTAATGACACAGAATGTGCTATTACTGCTATTAATTAGAACTTAGCATTTGTAAGAACAAGTATTGGTCATTTTTCAAAACCTTTTAAAATGAGCATACCACATTTTTCATTCCTTGCATGCCAAACACAGGTTAAACGGCTGCCTACAACCGCTAAAGTATTTCCATTTGCTTTTTTGACTTCTACAGAATGACCTTAACTCATTAGGAACCTCGTCAAAGCACAAATATTAAATTACCTGTAATGTTAGAAGAATGAGCAAAACACTGATTTTCTTTTTTTTCTTTTTTTTTTTTTTTTTTGTCACCCTAGGTAGAGTGCCGGGGCGTCATAGCTCACAGCAACCTCCAGCTCTTGGGCTTAGGCGATTCTCTTGCCTCAGCCTCCTGAGTAGCTGGGACTACAGGCACCCTCCACCACACACAGCTATTTTTTTGTTATTGTTGTAGTTTGGCCGGGGCCGAGTCTGAATCCACCACCCTTGGTATATTGGGCCGGCACCCTACTCACTGAGCCACAGGCACTGCCCGCAAAACCCTTATTTTCTAAAGAGCGGTATTGTGGGTTTTCCCAGGATAGTTATCATTGAAGCACCCCTAATTTCTAGAAACTGTGTGAATCTTAGTAGTGCTGTTGAATTACTTTCTAGCTTTTACTTCTTTGCATAATAACCTAGCATCATACAAGTACCTGGCTGCCAAATCCTAAAGTCTTAAAATGCGAATTCTTTCTTTTGCTAGAAAAGGATGTAAGTAGTTCAGAAATAACAGCTGCTAGGAAACATCAGATATAAAATTACAAAGTTTATTTTTTTTAAATGCTCTTAGAAGGTACCTAATTACCCAAGTAATGAAGAAATAAAAGAATCCTTACCTCAGACACTTAAAATGCACATATTTATTCAAGCAATGTCTGTATGTCTTATGAAAAGAATATATTCGGAGGAAAGCATACGATGTATAAAAATGATCATGATTTAATCCTAATTTTTGTAATTCTAAATGCTTTTCTATTCTAACAGAATAAGTTAGTATTAATAAAGGGAACCTGCACATTACCTTGATTTAATAATATTGCACAGTATTTTAATTGGTTACTTATATAATTAAATCCTGAATTTTCTTCTTTTAAAAAAAGAATGCTTTATTAGCAAAGACTTTGTAAACAAATCATGTATTTCTTTTTAATGACCAAGGTTGGTTTTTTTTTTTTTTTTTTTTTGAGACAGAGGCTCACTCTGTCCCACTCTACTGGATAGAGTAACTTGGTGTCACTGTAGGTCACAGCAATCTCAAGCTCTTGAACTCGAGTGACCCTCTTGCCTCAGCCTCCCAAGTAGCTGGTACCATACCTGTGCTACCACACCTGGCTAGTTCTTCTATTTTCAGACAGGGTCTCGCTCTTGCTCAGGCTGGTCACGGAACTACTGAGCTCAAGTGATCCACCCACTTCGGCCTCCCAGAACACTCAGATTCACTGAGCCCAGCTAATGACTAAGTTTTTAAAAGAAAATTATACAAAAGCACTTAATATATTCAATATTTATCTACTTCAATCAGTTGTTCCTCTTAGACTAAAGATACCTAATTTAGACTCTCTTTCATACAGGAGATAATGTGGAGAAAATTAAAAGCTCCTGAAGCACACATTCAAAGAATCATAAGGGGCTGGGGAGTAGCTCTCTGGTCAGGGTGCCAGCCACATGCTCCAGGGATGGCCAGTTCAAACCCTGCCTGGGCCTGCTAAAACAAACAAACAAACGAAAATAGCCAGGCATTGTGGCGGGTACCTGTAGTCCCAGCTACTTGGGAAGCTGAGGCAAGAAAATTGCTTAAGCCCAAGAGTTTGAGGTTGCTATGAGCTGTGACACCACAGCACTCTACTGAGGGCGATAAAGGGAGACTCTGTCTCAAAAAAAAAAAAAAAAAAAAAAAAAAATACACAAAGAATCTGAAAACTCAATAAATTAAAACTCAAATATTAAATACCACAAGAAGACTAAGTCTTAGTATTCTTTCTTTTTTTTTTTTAGTCTTAGTATTCTAAAGTCTAAGAATTCTTAATATACTAAGGCCATTAAACAATGAGTTAAAGCCTGTCACAGGGCTAAACAGATTTCTTTGTTGCTTACTACTTTTTTCCTTAATGAATAACTTTCTTGTTAGTGGAATAACTACTTGAACTTGAAAACGTTTTGTGGTTGATTCTGGTTAATACATTTTTTCATAAAAGGGTCTGAATAAATAAAGAGCCTTATAAGCCTGCAGCACTTTCCACAAAATTCAATCAATTCAACAGTTTAATCTAAACCGCTTCTTCTACTCAATTTAAGTAGTACTTCCACGAAATCAACTATAACCAATGTTCAAAACAATCACTACCAGGCACAAGAAATCTGGATCTTAAGCATTTGTTATAGGTCATTAAATATGAAATATCCAAGTTCAAATCAAAAGTGTAGTTTATTACATCTCAAACAAGAACCATTACAATGAATCACAGTACGCACTTAAACTATCAACACAGTTTTGCCATCTTATCCATAGTTTGTTACAAACATCCAACTTAGGTGCAATTTGTACTTATGAATGGAGGCTATTACAGTAAATCCCCAGGTTTACTGCAAACATCTGACTGATATACAACGCACGGAGGCTATTACAAATAATAGGTAAATGTACCTGTTCCAACTTACATAAAAATTCAATCAAAGAACAAACCTATGCACCCGATCTTATTTGTAACACAAGGACTGCCTCTACACCAGCAGCAAAGAAGCCTAGAGAGCCGATGGTGAACTCCTGATGGAGACCCTGAAAGGCCTATTCTACAGCTCATTGAGAGCTGAATACGTTTCCTTGCAAGAAGTGGTCCAAAGCCCAGGAGGAGTGGTAGTCAGTTGGTGCAAGGCCCAGTGAATATTGTGGGAGACAGAAAGTTTCCAAGTCCAGCTTCTATAATTTGAGCAGCCCTGCTTGTGGGACATGTGGTCAAGTGCTGTCTTGCAAGTGGACTGGCCCATCTCTACTGACCAATCCTGGCTGCTTAATCACAAGCATCCTCATCATTTCACATAATTGGTTGCAGTAGACATCTGTTGTCATTAGTTGACCAGGTTTCATGTGTAGTGGGTAATACCAGAGCTGGACCACCAAACAGACACCATTAGCTTTTTTTGATGTATATTTGGTTTGGGAACATGTTTGGGCACTTTTGTCTTTATCCAATCACTGTGCCAAATCCATTTTTCATCACACATAACAATATGGCGTAAAAATGGTTCACTTTTATGTCATGACAGCATAGGAAGACAAGCTTCAAGACAATTTCTTTTCTGATGCTTGTTTACTTCACGTGGAACTCATCTAACTTCTCTGCCTTGCCAGTTTGTTTTAAATGGTCCAATATTTTCAGAATAGTGATGTCAAACCTTGCTGCAATCCACACATAGGTTGAGATGGACTCCCTTCCAATATAGCTTTTGGCTCATCATGATCTACCTTGGTCTCAGGTCACCCACAGACTCATTTTCAAGATTAAAATCACCATAGCTTCTCAAACCATCAACGTACTGTGTGCTCATTAGCCAAATCCTTCCCAAACACTTTGTTGATATTTTAAGCAGTCTGTGCTGCAATGGTTCCACGAAAGAACTAATATTCGAAAATAAAATGAATTTTTAATTTATCCCTGGTGTCTCAAAAATTACTGCAAAAAAATTTCCAAAGGTAATCACAAGCCAAAACATGCATTTGAAACAATGAGGATGTACTTTCATAATAAAAATAAAACAAGAAGTGTCACAG
The DNA here is from genome assembly GCA_963574355.1 of Loris lydekkerianus. Classification (NCBI taxonomy): domain Eukaryota; kingdom Metazoa; phylum Chordata; class Mammalia; order Primates; family Lorisidae; genus Loris; species Loris lydekkerianus. Next base: position 5,850 of record CAUYPK010048823.1, on the reverse strand, counting down.
TGACACATCAGATATCAACTGTCAAACTTAGTACTTAAGGAAATCAGACATTTTATACTTAATACCTAAAATATAAAAGTAATATACAAGTGACAGAATAAAGTTTAGTGTTAAACTTGATATATATGTGTATGTATATTGTATATGTAAATTACTAAAATTATTGGCATTTCATTCCTTTACACTTGCATCATTTTTCAAATATATGTTATTTTATATTACAAAAAGGCAAAATAAGAGTACTTTCAAGATGTCTCACTGACATCTATATTTACCAGGAATTAATGGCAACATTTAAGTGGAAATATGAATTCTAATCCTAATTTTGACAACTTCTAAATGACTGAACTAGTAACACACTTCCATCTGTCGTAGATCCCTCATCTTTAATGCCAGGATAAGAACTAAATGGCTGGGTGCAGTGGTTCACACCTGTAATCCCAGCACTTTGGGAGGGCAAGGCTGGAGGACCACTTAAGGCCAGGTGCAGTGGTTCACAGCTATAATCCCAGCACTTTGGGAGGGCAAGGCTGGAGGACCACTTAAAGCCAGGAGTTCAAAACCAGGCTGGGCAACCTAGTGAGAGAGATACCCTCTCTACAAAAAACTTAAGAAACTAGCAGGGAATGGTGGCATGTGCCTGTAGTCCCTGCAGCTTGGGAGCCTAGGAGTTAGAGGTTGTAGTGAGCTATGATCATATGACTGCACTCCATCCTGGCTTGGCAAGACCCTGAGTCAGCAAAAAAAATAAAAACAAGCAAAAAAACCCCCAAATTATGAATTATCAATGAACTACAGCAGGAAGCACTGTTTTATAACAGAAGCAAAAAATATTTCTAATGTTCAAAACAAAACAAAAACAAAAAAACTCTGAGCTGGGGCTATCTACTGTTCATGATTAAAGAGCAAGGAAGTACAAGTTACATTTTAAAAAGTCAAGTCATATTAGATTAGCAATCTTTTTTTTTTTGAGAGACAGAGTCTCACTTTGTCACCCTAAGTAGAATGCTATATTGTCATCAAAGTTCACAGCAACCTCAAAATCCTGGGCTCAAGTAGTTCTCTTGCCTGAGCCTCCTGAGTAGCTGAGACTACACGTGCCCACCACAACACCCAGCTATTTTTAGAGACAGGATCTTGCTCTGGCTCAGACTGGTCTGGAACCAGTAAGCTCAGGTGATCCACCGGCTGCAGCCTCCCCAGTGCCAGGATGTGAACCACTGTGCCCAGCCCATTAATGATAACTTTAGATGACAAATGATTCATCACTCGCATTTGATCAGAACCAGCAATGTGGTATATTCTTTTGTTTCATTTTAATAATTTCACATAATTATAACTCATAATTCTGGTAACTCATGAAACCAAAACTGGTCATGAAGGCCATTAATACTTTGTATAACTTTATAATTTTATCTATGTAATATTTTGCCAGGAATTAACAATCTATAAAAATTCCAGAAAAGAGCAATTAAATCAAAGAGGGAGTAGGCACTCAATGAAAGAAAAACACAGAAAGTTCATAAACTGGCAGGCGTGGCGGTGCACGCCTGTAATCCTAGCACTCTGAGAAGTTGAGGTGGGTAGTTTCTTGAGCTAACTAGTCCAAGACCAACCTGAGCAAAAAATCAAGACCCTGTCTCCACTAAAAATGGAAAAACTGAGGCAAGACGATCACTTGAGCCCAAGAGTTGGAGGTTGCTGTGAGCTATAATGCCACTGCACTTTATCCAGGGTAACAGCTTGAGACTCTGTCTCAAAAAAAAACAAAGTTCATGATCCATGAGAGAGTGCACATTTCCCCAGCCTTTGTCATCTTTTTAAACCAATTAGTAATTATTGTATTCTGATCATTCTATGTGTGGCCCACAATCTCCAATACCTACATGTTCTTTATAGCAGAGTGCTGTATTAAGTGGGTTAAAGTGAACAGTACTCTCAAAATTCGAAACTTTTGAGATTAACATGATTAATCTTCATATATGTAAGTGCAAAATCTTCAATATTTTGATTGTATCTCCCAAATAAATCTCCCTGTTGTCCTAAGTATGCATTATCTGCATCAGACTCACCCCGTATCCTTAAAGAAAGATCTTTACACTGGCATCCCCAGAGCTCCTATCATGGAGAGGTTTGGGATCCTCAAACTCTCATTTTCCTATACAAGTGTCAAGTGATTCTTATGCACACTAATGCTTTATACCTCAACTGTATGCAATTAAGATTCTAAAGTTCTTTGAGAACAAGAATTATATAATTTCCTATGTAATTATCCAACACAGAAAATCACAGAGAATGCTCAATAGCAACATGGTCTTAGAAACATTAAAATGCCACTTACATAGAGGACAGAGATTGCTATTCATAACTGAATAATTTTTCTGGGATGCAACACCACCAATGTGAAAATCTGAAAGGTAGTATTTGTGCAAAGCAGCAGCATTCTATCAGCAAATCTTCATAAGGAATGTGAGTACAGCCTTGGCAGGGACTACCATATAGGACACAATATTAATATTTGAAGATGCACCAAATATTTTCCCTTGATTTTATACATACCAACTCCTATAATTTTTACTAGAGTTTTGTTTACTATATCAAAATTGTATTTCCTGGATGTCTAAGAGTTAAACAAGAAGTTTGAATCTGTAACAAATATTAATAGCCGCAACTAAGCTTCCTAAATATATGTAGTTCAGAAAAATAGCACCAAACAAACCAACGCTAACTTCTAGGAGGTCCAAAAAGAATAAGGCGTTGGAAAAAGTAGTCACACACAGCAAATCACTAGTACCACAGGGTAAGACACAGCAACTGCAATCTTGAACCAAAGCCCATACCTCAGGGATCTGAGCATCACTGGAGGTGAATGGTCTTTACCCAAAGCAACAATCCAAGTAAACTAAAAGTAAACCTAAATGGTCATTTCTTTTCCTTTTACGAAGACGCCATACCATAATTATACTTTTTTATATCAACATATAAATGTAAAAACGTTACCGGTGTCCAACGTTAAGACAAAGGATTGGATGCCGTCCATAGGACTGTACAGCTGAGAAGTACTGAGAGAAGATTTGGAAATGTTACCTATTGCTTTTCTCATCAACGTAATGCTAGCAACTACTGAAGTACTACTTTTAGGTTTTATCTTACATGTATTATTACAAGTGTTGCTTCTCACTAGAGCTCACTAAAGCTTCTTAAAGCCAGTGAACAGGGGTGGTGCCCGTGGCTCAAAGGAGTAGGGTGCCGGTCCCATATGCCGCAAGTGGTGAGTTCAAACCCAGCCCCAGTCAAAAAAAAAGAACTGCAAACAAACAAACAAACAAACAAAGCCAGTGAATGGAACGATAAAATGCATTCGTATTAACAGCATAAATATTTTTCTTGAAAGCTGTTAATAAGAGAACCCATACTGTATCAAAGTTCAAAATTAAGCTCTAACCAACCAGTCTTGAGTCTGCTAAGATGAGAATGTTTTCAATTCATAAATTCTGTGGCAATATCTATCTACGTTACCCTTATATAAAACATGCAGCAATACAGTAAGATTCCAGCTATGTAATTTTAATTGCAACTATGGAAAAAAGTGAAAGGCATATTTATGATACTATTTCATTGACTTTTCTTTAAAAAATCATACAATACAACTTTCCTAAGTAAAAAACATCAAAGTAATTTAAAATACAATTTTTTTTTGAGACAAAGTCTCACTTTGTCACCCTCAGCAGAGTACCATGGCGTCATAGCTCACAGCAACCCTCAATCTCTTGGGCTTCAGTGATTCTCTTGCCTCAGCCTCCCAAGCAGCCAGAACTACACATGTCTGCCACAACACTTGACTATTTTTAGAGACAGGGGTCTCGAACTCCTGAATTGAGGCAATCTACCCGCCTTGGCCTCCCAGAGTGGTAGGTTTATAGGCGTGAGCCACCATACCCAGTCTAGAAGTAAATGCTTGAATGGAAATAGACACAAGTAGCCAAGTTATTTGAAGAGATAATTATTTACATTACCTGCAGGGTATCATTAAAATTTTAGCCAGCTATATCAAGGAAATTGACAGGAAAGAATACATATTGCTCTGTTAACACAATGATTCAGTGTACTCACAAAACAATGGTGCATGCAACCTCTAAATCAAATATATGTATTAAATTTCTTAACTTACCAACAGTATACCAACTAGCATCTGTCAACTTGCTGATAATAGCTTCCTGAAAAGATCCATCAGATGTCCTTGTTTCAACAATAGCCCCAACCTAAAGCATGAAATCAAAATTTCCTTACCAAATTTAAGCAAATAATCCAATTCATTCCCACCAACTGATCTAGGTAAGAGAAATAATATAGTACTTATAATACTACTACCTTATATTGGCTTAGATCTTTATCACTCATAGTATTCATATATTCATTATGTAATCTGAGTCCCAAAACACTTTGGCAAAAATGAGGTAGTTATTATTAGCTCTACTTTACATACTGAAAATTGTGGTTTAGAAATAGAAAATTATTTGCAGATCCAGTTTGAGAATGCAATCTCTTAAATCTTATTCAGAGCCTATTCACCATATCACACTGCCTTCAAGAAAATTAAATATAAGAGACATATACAGTGGATCACACCCATAATCTAGCACTATGGGAGGCTGAGCGGGATAAATTGCTCAGGAGTTCATGACCAGCCTGATAACAGTGAGACCCCATCTCTACTAAAAATAAACCAGCCAGGTATGGTGGCACACACCTATAGTACCAGCTACTTGGGAGGCAGAGGCAAAAGGATCACTTGAGCCCAAGAGTTTGAGGTTGCTGTGAGCTGTGATGCCATTGCACTTTACTGAGGGTAACAAAGTGAGACTCTGTCTCAAAATAAATAAATAAGTGAGCCATAAAACCGTAAGACAACATCAATAGCCTCAACTTTCATAAAAATATTGGATTTAGCATCTGTATTCAAGGGACCTTTTAGGTAAAGGTCCCCAGAAGACTGGACCCATTGACCTTCTGTCAGCTTCCAGATCTTTATATCAGACACTGACCGAAGGGATGCTCTGACATAACAAAGATTACATAAACAAATGATCAGAAATGGATGGACAATATAACACAGGTATTCATAAAAATGAATTATGAAATAAACATAATTTACTTGATAAATGAGAAAAATAGAAAATTCAAGCTTATGATACTATAAATAACATAGCAGTGTGAACATAGTCTCAGACATGGAAACAATGCAAAAAAAAGTCAAATATTCAGTCCAACAATTTAAAACAAAAGGTGAGTGAAAACTTAACATGTTTACACATATTAATTTACCCTTCTATAAGACATTTAATATTCTAAAACTAAGAATACAGCAATGCTGTATCATAATTTATACTAACTATACAAACCCCTCATTTGTACTTTTGTTTTTTGATTTAAATTCTTACAAAATTTTCAGTATTATGTAAAATTTGGTAAACAGCAGTACGAATCTACAACTGTGGTGCTGGAATGTAAACTGCACGACATACGTACTCTCAAAGGCCCCTTTATTTGATCATCCTGCACCAGTTGTGTGGTATTATCCTGCTTCAGAAGCACCTGTAAAACATTTTTGCACAATAATTTACATGTCACTTTTAAAACATATACATCTATAGTAACACTGTGACGATAACATCTTTGGTCTGCCTTCCGGACGGACGGACACGCCCTGTGGTTAGGTCTAGTCTAACACGTACATTGTCCCCCGCGGTTCGGTCTAGTCTAACACTTATTGTCCCCCACGGTTAGGTCTGGTCTAACACGTACATTGTTCCCGCAGTTAGGTCTAGTCTAACACATTTGTCCCCCGTG
>CAUYPK010048820.1:0-28649 GCA_963574355.1 Loris lydekkerianus | reverse complement strand
AACTATGAAACTCTAAGAAAAGAAATAGCTGAAAATGTTCACAAATAGAAAAACATACCATGCTCATGGCTGGGAAGAATCAACATTGTTAAAATGTCCATACTACCCAAAGCTTTACCTAAATATTGAAACAGCTATGGAAGTTCCACTCCATGTCATATACTTTAGACAGGTTTTCTCATTTATTCTCTGGGAAGATCTGTAATGATGGTAGGGTCAGTCCCATTTCACAGATGACCAAGCTTAGCCTCACACAACCTGAATCACCTGCCTAGATAAGTGGCCCAATTGGAATGAGGTTACAGCTTTCACTCTCCCTAGAGGATCCTCACCAGTCTTGTTTTCAGAAGATGGGCTTCCAGGGATTGAGAAATAGTCACATCACAGTCCCCTACTACTATGACCCCCAACGGCCTTCACTCCACAACCCCTCTGAGAGATGAAGATGACAGAGAGAATGACATCCCAGCCTTTATGCCAAGCACATGGTTGTATAGCCCTGTGAGTTGGAGGATCCCTGAAGTTGTGAGCTAATTCAAGTAGAAGCCTTGGGACAGATGAGCCAGAGTGAAGGAAAGCAAATGTACTTTATATTTCATTTCCTTTAATCCTAAGAGCTCTTCATCTTTAAACCTTTGAGCCACAACTATGACTGTTGTTCAGGTCAGGTTGCTGCCTTTAGGGGATTTTATGCAATTCAGAGAGACACCTTTGCTATCTTCTGATCACCTCTTAACTCTGCAATACTCTGAAGCTTTATCATTTTCTCTTGATACCTATAGGGTGCTAAATTCTCTCATTTCTACCCAGGCTGACAGCAAGGGTCACCTGCGGTGTTGTCCAACATTTTTTTCTGTTTGAATGCTGGCCAATATGTATAACTTTAAAGTCACATGATTGAAATTAAAAGTATTGTCAAAATTAGTATAACAATAAAAATTTATTAAAACAAGAGAGAAAACACTTGCAAACTACATCTCAGATACCGGGTTATTTATCCATTTGTGACCCACAATCTGTATCAACATGACTGGTAACCATTATCAACAGAAAATTTGTGTTAATATACATGGGAATAAAAAACAGGTTAAAAATTTTTTTAAATGTTTTTAAAATGCCAGAACCATAAGTATTAATAAAGTATAAATGTAAATTCCAAGAATACCATTAAGGGGAAAAGACATGTTAAAAAAAGAATTAGCACTGTGATTCCACTTTTGGAAAAGGCTGTGAGAGTAGGTGTACATATTCACACACACCTCACTTACAGTGACACGTCTGGAGAGTGTGCACCTGTCTCTTGACAACAGATGCTTTCCACCCAGAGGGTTGGAGTCTGCTGAGTGAGAGATGGAGATTAATTTCAATTTCTGAACAGACTTTCATATATTGTTTGAAAGTCTGTATCCTGGGGGAAAAACATTTTGATAAATGTCTGTGAACAGATTGACAAAAATAATGTACAATGGATTCATTAATTTCAAAATTCATTCATTATTCAATTTGTGCTGAAACAAAGTAGATAACAATTGAATTGATGCTCTGTGTGTGCTTCTGTCTCATTTAACTTTATAACCAAAATAAACACATGTGCAGCTTTACCTTCAATACACACAGGGGATGGAACTGATCACAGTTTTAGATATCCCAGGAAATGAGGAATACGGAAAAATTGCCACCATGAGATGAATAATTCCAGAAAACTCTGATGCCTTCTTGCAGCAAAGATCCCAACCTCCTCCTCCCTTCCCCTTGCTGATCTCCCTGGTCTCAGATGCTAAAAGCCGCAATCTTGGATCCAGCCACCAGATGGCAACCATGTTTTTTTCCTTAGTAATTAAGGGCTTGGAATCCTTTGTTTACTATGCTTACAAATACGTTCAGTAAAACTGACCTGTATAAAGGATAACTGTGGAATCCAAAATAGTTCCATTTGCTGTTGATCCCAAATCTACACCGTTTTTACTCATTTCTTCATCACTGGAGGTTGAAACATCCACATTGCAGAGGGTTCCCTCCCCGGAAACAAAGCTTTCACCCTCCATTGCCCTCCTCTGTACGAGCTTCCCAGACATTCCCTCCTCCCATTAGTCATTGGTTCTCCTGGACTACAGCAGACAAAGCTGTCCAGACACTGCTTCGCGGTGCCCCATCCTCTCTGTCACCTCCTACCTGCCCCAGACTACCCTAAGTCGGCCGAGGACTGCTAAGGTGCACTAGGGCTGCCTCGTGTATAATCCTATGGATGCCTCCATTGATAGATATACACATTCATTATTTTGCATGGTCAATAATTATGAACCTGAGGGAACTGATCCTTAAAGAAGGATCCTGAGCGGCAAAGTAGGCCTATATTTATAATAGAGCCCAGCAGCCTCTCTGAGTTCCAGACAACCTACAGCTTTTCAATTTGGAGGACTTGAAGAGTTCACCTGAGCCAACCAATCAGAAATCCCTAACCTCAGCCAATCAGGACGCAATTATATTGACAAATAAGAACTCAGCTTTACAACCAATCAGCAGCACAAAAGCTCCGTTCCTTCTTTTACATATACTGAGCAGATCGGGCATCTGAGCGGTAACTAGCACTGCAGCTCTGATCTTCTCTGGAAAATATCTGTTTTCACATTTGATAATATACTGTTTACTGTTATAAAGGCCTTTTCCTCCAAATTCCTTTTTAGACAAGTTTTGTTCACACACTAATCCCTTTGCAGACATAATTCTGGACATATGTTCATAAACTGGGTTTTAAGTCCGCTTTCTTTTTTTGGTTCATTGCATAGGCATCCTTGTGGAGTTGACTAATCGCGGTATGTTGATACCACCCGGGTGACAGAGCCTGAACTGCAGCGTGAACATCACTGGAGCAGGAAGTTGAAAGGAGAGGCTGTGGCTCAAAGTCACCCTACAGAACATCCTGCAAGTTTAGAGGCATTCCCAGTATTCAGGGATACTGATGGTTTACAGACAAAGTTTAATCTCCTACTATGCTAAGCATAAAACTTTTATGTGAAAGAAATAAAAAGATCATTTGTATTTTTATGCTGTGAGACCTACGGATAAGAAGCAAAAAACCTGTAATTTTCTAACCCACGTTTGCCCTTATTAGGACTATCTTCCAATGTAAGAGTATTTATATGATATTTTAATTACTTCACAACAAAATTTTAATATTTGAATATGGACCTGGTATTATATCAAGACTTATATAGACTTTATTTCCCAGTATCCTAGTTGAGAAAATTCAGTTTCCTTTCCCTTGGTTTCTATTACAAGCATTAGGATATTTGGGTTGGCGCCCCTTCTCAGTGGTTAGAGCACTGGCATCATCATCCAATGCTGGTGGGTTCGAATCCAGCCTGGGCCTGCTAAACAACAACAACAAAAAAAAAATAGCCAGGTGTTGTGCAGGGCGCCTGTAGGCACAGCTACTTGGGAGGCTGAGGCACTACGATCACTTAACCGTGAGACTTTGATACTGCTGTAAGCTGTGACGCCATGGCACTCTACCAAATGCGACATAATTACATTGTCTCAAAAAAAAAATCTAATAGTATATTTAATAGTCAGTTCCTATATATACAAATATCTTTCTAAACATTTCTTTATAAGTTCTTGAATTGTCTTTTCAAAATCCTGGAAAGTATACAAATTTTATTAACTTAATGAAGTCAAAATACTATTGCTAGGTGGTTAGCAAGGTGTTAGATGCCACTATTAACGTGAACAGTCATTTCATGCAGGACACTGCTAGAGAGGCCCTTCGAAGGCCAGATAAGCCTAAAGATTGAGGCATCCACGTTGTAGAGGGTTCCCCTCCCCAGAAACAAAGTGTTCACCCTCCATCATACACCTCTGTGCAAGCTTCCCAGACATTCTCTCAGCCCCTCAGTCATTCGCTCTCCTGGACTACAGCTGACAAAGCTGTCCAGACACTGCTTCGCAATGCCCTTTCCACTCTCAGTCACCTCCTACCTGCCCCAGGTTACCCTAAATTGGTTGAGGACTGCCAAGGTGCACTTGAGCTGCCTCATGTTTAATCCTATGGATGCCCGCATCCTTGGGATACTCATTCTTTTGCACTGTCAATAATTATGAACCTGACAGAGCCGATACCTCAAGAAGGATCCTGATTGTCAAAATAGGCCTATTATCTATAAAGGAGCCGAGCAGCTGCTTACTGCGGCTGCATTTATATAACATGCAGGCTTGTAGCGCTCACCTGCCCAACCAATCAGAGCTCACTAGCTTTAGCCAATCAGCACTCAATTGTATTGACCAATTAGAACTCCGCTGTAACAACCAATTAACAATACACAAGTTTCAATCCTTCTTTCACTTATACTGACCAGATCCGGCATGTGAATGGTAACTTTTGCTATCAACTGCAGCCCTGCTCTTCTCTGGAAAATGCCTGTTTTAACCTTAGATTGCAGACTGTTTCCTGTAATAAAGGTTCTATCCTCCAAATTCCTTTTTAGACAACTTTTGCTCACACACTTACCAGTTTGCAGACATAATCATTCTAGACATAGGTTCAAAAGTGGGTTTTAATCAAGCTATGTGCGATACGTTGATGGCCCCTGGTGACAGAAGCCTGAACCGCAGCATGAACATCACTGACCAGGAAGGTGAAAAGAGGAGCTGTGGCTATTCAGGGATAACGATGGTTTACAGACAGAAAGTTTAATCTCCTACTAGGCTAAACATAAAGCTTAGTGTGAGAGGAATAAAAAGATACTTTCTATTTTTATGCTTTGAGATCTGTGGATAAATAGCAATAAACGAATAATTTTGTAACCCACGTTTGCCCTTATAATGACCATTTTTCCATCTAAATATATTTATATGACATTTCAATTACTTCACAACAAAATTTTAGTATTTGTAAAATGGACCTGGTATTACATCAAATAATGTCCTAGGCATTATTTCCCCAGTACCCTAGTTGACTGCTTGAGCTCAGGAGTTAGAGACCAGCCTGAGCCACAGACAGACCAGGTCTCTAAAAAAAAAAAAAAAAAAAAATAGCGGAGCATTGTGGTGGGTGCCTGTAGTCCCAGCTACTCAGGAGGCTGAGGCAAGAGGATCACTTATGCCCAAGAGTTTGAGGTTTGCTGTGAGCTAATGATGATGCCAGGGCACTCTACCAAGGATGACAAAGTGAGACTGTCTCAAAGAAAAAAAATGCAATGTTTTCATTAATTTGGAAATGCATTTGCTGTTCAATTTCATGCTGAAACGAAGTTGATAAAAATTGAATTGATAATGTTTGTTTGTTTCATTTAACTTTATCACTGGAATAAACATACCTCCAGCTTTATCTTCAATACAAGAAAGGGATGGACCCAGTCTCAGTTTTAGATATCCCTGGAAATGATGGATACATAAAAATTGATACCATGTGCTGAATGATTCCGTAAAACTGGTACTTTTTTTATTAATATTAAATCATAGCGGTGTACATTAATGCGATCATAGGGCACCATACACTGGTTTTATAAACACTTTGACATATTTTCATCACACTGGTTAACATAGCCTTCCTGCCATTTTCTTAGTTATTGTGTTAAGACAATTATATTCTACATTTACTAAGTTTCACATGTACCCTTGTAAGATGCTCCACAGGTTTAATCCCACCAATCACCCTCCCTCTGCCCATCTTCCCCCCTCCCTCCCCTTCCTCTCCCCCGTCCCCATATTCTTAGGTTATAACTGGGTTATACCTTTCCTATGAAAGCCATAAATTAGTTTCATGGTAGGGCTGAGTACATTGGCTACTTTTCACCAAGAGTATACCAGGAACTCATAACAAAATGCCAAACCTATTAACTATTACTGAGTTATTACACTAAGCAAAAAAGTTCCTCTTTCTGGTCTCTCTCACCTTTTCTCCCTTCATGAGAGGGAGGCACTTCCAGCTCTCTTTGGAAGTGCTGTCAATGTTCTCTTTATGCCATAAAGAAAGATCCTATTTCTATATACATTTTGGAAAACTAACAATGGTAGCTCATCTGATAGGCGAAATCATGTCTCAAATTATTCTTTATATAGCTAATTTTAATTTTGTTGCCTACCTAGAATTCCACACCATGCATGAGACATAACCAATTTCACAAACCATGTTATGTAGAGTGTTCTCATATTCTCTATCATCCAAATTGTGTGGATGGCAGTTTTTCAGAGTCTGTGCTCTGCTTGAAGGGCACACTTCACAGCACATTTTACTTGGCGGTTTGCACTGGGTGCTGAGTGTGTCCTCTGAGAGCCTGGCAACACAACATGGTCAATGTATGAGTATACGTATGTGTGCATAAGTGTCACTTAAAGCAACATTTACTTCCCTCTGACTCCATCTGCCCCTTCATGGCCTTATGTTCAATTTGGTCTCCTATCCTACATTCAAGCCGTGAATAAATTTTCTCCAAAAATGGGTCAGGTGCAATGACTCACACCTGTAATCCTGTTTGCACCTGTGAACTGTGTCTTCGTGGAAACCAGCAACTGTCTTGGGACAATTCTAGCATTATTTTAACACAACATGGTCAATGTCCAAAGGTGGGTAGGTGTCACTCAACAAACAGCATTTTCCTCTGAGTCCTTCTGCCTCTTCATGCCCTGTGTTTCACTTGGTATCCTCTCCTAAATTCGGGCTGTGAACAAAAGTTCTCCAAAAAGGGAATTAGTGGAAAGAAAATTTTTTATTTCAGTGAACAGTTCCCAAACCAAGATCTGAGATGCAGCATTCAACATAAAAATGAAGGTGCTCTGCAAGAAAAAAAAAAAAAAAAGGAGAATTTGTCTTTTTTCTTATTATTATTATTTTTTTTTTTTTTTTGAAACTCAGTCTCACTTTGTCACCCCCGAGAGAGTGACATAGCATCATCATTACTCACAGCAACCTCGAACTCTTGGGCTCAAGTGATCCCCTTGCCTGAGCCTCCCAGGTAGCCTGGACTACAGGTGCCCACCACAACACATGGTGATATTTTAGAGACAGAGTCTAACTCTTGCTCAGGCTCCTTTGGAACTCCTGAGCTCAGGAGATCCACCCATGTTCATCCACCCACAGGACTGGGATTACAGGTAGGAGCCACCACACTCAGTCAAGATTTATGGAGAAAATGCCTGTGCAAAAATGAAGGGATTCAAACGTGTTGAGTTGTGATTGGTCAATGATTGCTAAACTCTGGTTGGTTGCCCTCACATAAACCAGAACTTGCAACTATGAAACTTACAAAGTTAGGCAGGCATAAGGTTTTCCAGAACTTAGTAAGAATGTGACCTTTAGTCAGTAAATGGCCATTTGGCACCCATTCTAATTCACGCCCAGTTTGCCACTCAGAATTCATCTTGAGTCATTGGCTCTTTCAAGGCACAGATGTAAAGGAAGAGAATTACAAAAATAGTAGTCCCTATAAATACATCCTTATCCATATGCATACCTACATCCTACGGACAAACCGATGCAAGGTAAATTCTTAGTGCAAAAGGTGTGCGCCTAAGTTGTCTTCAGGTAAGTGATGCTATACTGACACCCATAAAGGATTACCATTAAGACTCCCCAAGAAAGTTCATATGAGAAAACACACAAGGGCATGAAGAAAGCAGTAATGCTGACATCCTCTCAGAGTGAAGACCCCGGACGTTTTTGTGGACCCACTTTGAAGCCACTGCCACAATTAGAAGATGTGAAAATAATTAAATGAATATCGAATTTTACACGAGTGAAACTAAAGTAACATGTGGGCTGGGGTTAGAAGGGGAAGGTTTATGCTTAGTGAACACAGGACAGATTTCACAGGAATTGGATACAGCTATAGGTTTATATAAATTCGTGTTTAGAGAAAACATGTTCCATGGCCTCTGGATGAATAGTTTGGTCATTCTGTGGTACAACAGGAAGTCCAATGAAACATCATAATGTTTAACAGCTTTCTTGCAATATAATAACTAACAAACAATAAAATACATTCATTTTAAAGGTAGAATTTTATGCTTTTAGTAAATGTATAGAGTTGTGCCATCATCCCCATAAATGAGTTTCAGACATTTGCATCACACGAAAAAGGCCCGTTGTGCTTGAATACAATTAAATCTGAACACTGCAGGTCCCTGAAACCACAGATATGCTTTATGTCTTTGCAAATCTGCCTATTATACATTTTATATAACTTCAATCATGCTATATTAGATCTGTTGCATCTGGCTTCTTTCATTTTACATTATGTTTTCAAGATTCATCTATGTTGTAGCATACACCAGTACTTCATTACTTTTTATTGATGAATAATACACCACACTGTACATATTTACCAATAGATAGGAATTGGGGGAACATAGTGAGTGTGTGCAGGCTACAGGCCTCAGTTTCTGTTCAAAAACCATATCTCGAGGGCAGAATCATTGACAAGATCAACATCACCACTCATAAGTCACTCTGCCCCTTCTGATTTTGGCGTGTCACTAAAAAGAGAGCAGGCACAGATATACTGGTTCACAGTACCTTGTTAACCTGCAACAGCCATAAATTTTCTTCACCCTCTGGATAAAAATTCTCAGTACCTATTTATTTCTCCCAACTCCCTGATGGCCCTTTAACACCTGGAAAAGTAAAATAAACTTCTTCTGGTTTCCATTCTAGTATTTGTGTGCAGGAATCTTTCTCAAATCCTCAGTCTACTAGTTCACACCCTGACACTTCTCACATATTTTGTTACCAGAAAGTAACAAATGGGGCGGAGACAAGATGGCTGACTGAAGCCAGCTTTCCACAGAGGCTCCTGTCCAGAAGGAGAGTTAAAGGACAGAAATTTAGCAAGTTACCTGGCGGATTAGAGCTTCGCCAAGAGAGAAGGTTGAAGAACACACATCAACCCTTCTGAGGCGAGCTGCAACCCCAAGTATACAAACAAAAGGTACAAAATCCATCACCAAGCAGACAAGAGTCCCCTCCCTCATGAAAATGGCTCAGAGTACCCCATAACCAAATGAGCAGAGTTCAAAAGTCCTCCCATTATACTCCACAGGAGACACCCTCTAAAAACTAGACCTACTTCCCATACTAGGGTGCCATGGCATTCTCCTACCAGGCACAAAACTGTGTAAAACTGTATATATATTCTACCTACAATTCTGAGCTCCCACTACTCCCCTCCACTCTCACTCTGAGATCTGGAGGCCTGTTCCCCAGGAGTCAAGATTCTTGGGTGTTTTCATGAGAGGTGTGGGCAGGGCCTGGACTGCTGCTGGTCAGTGCTGATTCTGTGGCACGGGAGTGAGGAGAGGACGGTCAGCTGAGAGGAAACCACAAAGGACCAGCAGAGTCCCAAGGCACAGAGCAACAACCATTTTTGGCAACAATTGGGCTCACCGCTGGATATTCTGGAGTCACAACCCATGTCTCTCTGGGCAACAAGAGGAGGCCAGGCATCTTCTCAGGTGGCAACCACTGGCATAACAGATCTAAGATGGAAAAGCAGGCCCTGTGAGTAAAGGGTTTGCCTGAGGCGGTACCAGCCTGGGTGGAACGCAGGGAACAGAAAACATGCACACAGTGCCGGCAGACTCCCAGTGCAGGGCTGACCCAAAAGACCGCTTTACTGAGCCTAAGACACATCGGCCCTCAGGGGATCAGCAGCCTAGACAAAGGAGAGCAAGAGGCTAGAATTAACAGTTAACCATGCTGCGAATACAAACTACCAGGCAGCAATAAAGACAGGACCTGAGGTGCAGGTTCTGTGAACTCAAAACAGCTTCTCTTCTGCAGGGGAATTTAGCCAGGACAGAAACAAATTCCACAAAGTTGTTCTCTTCTGTCACTAACATCAATCAGGGGCGGGGCTATAACGAGTGAACAGCCCCAGCCTCCATCAAGCACCCAAGGTTGTCAGGCTTCACTCCCCCCTGCCGGATAGTGGAAGAGAGCAGCAGCCTGGCTGAGAAGATATAGATGTCCTTGTGATTGAGGCATGTACAAACCCCTGGAGTATCTGCTCATTGGAGGCAACTGCGTCACAGCCCTGTGGGGTTATCAGTGACTGGGTGTGACACAGGTGCAAAGTGGGGAAGGAGGCATCAACCTTCCCAGAGTAAACTCTTTGCTTGGGTGGGTCCTCCTGACATCACAGAGCACTGGAGCAAGTCATATTTGAGTCAGCAGACCCCTGTGATCTAGTTGCCAGAGACCTTTTAAACTCTCCCACCTGATACAGGTGCTGACTGAGACAATTGATTTGGACCTTTTGAACTGAGTCAATGGCCCAAGGACTATCCAAGTGGTGCCCTGGGTATGTGGTTGTAGGAAGGTTTGATTTTCTTTTTCCAATCATTGCCTATGGAGAGTGGGGTCACTTAATTGCTGGTATTTCTCCACAGCTGAGACTTCAACACATAGTAACTGTTTCACTAGGGTCACACAGAGACCAGCTGAAAACAAGAAAGAGCCACTTAGCAACACCACGCCAAGCAGGTCCCCAGTTTCTCAGGCCATAGCACTGTACAGGTCCTGAGCAAAGCTCCAGGGAAAATGGTACAGGCACCAGTTCCAGCCTTTGGGCAAAGGGCTGGTTAATCACTACTCCTCGAGCTCCGAGCCCAACTTTTCTATATCCACTCACCTAGTCAAACGGTGTAAAATGATCATGGGGAAGAATCAGAGGAAAAAATCTGGTAACATGTATAACCAGAGTAGATCACCCCCCCAAGGAAAATACCATTCATAAACACACGGCCGAGATGTCAGAAATCGAATTCAGAATTGGATTGCAAACAAGATTAATAGAATCGAGGAAAAGTTGGAATCAGAAATTTGAGGAGAAATTCAAAAGTTGTCTCAAGAATTCAACCAATTTAAAGACAAAACCACCAAAGATTTTGACACAATGAAGTAAGAATTTGTAGCCCTCAAAGATCTGAAAAATACAGTAGATTCCCTCAGTTACAGAGTAGAGCAAGCAGAATAAAGGATTTCTAACATTGAAGACAAAGCTTTTGAACACTCCCAACCTCTCAATGAAGAAGAGAAATAGAGTGCAAAAACAGATCATTATCTGAGAGAGCTCTGGGATAATTCAAAGAAGGCTAATATCAGACTCATTGGAATCCCTGAATTCCACAGAGGCCCTTCTCCATGAAATTATGAAAGAGAATTTTCTAGACATGAGAAGAGATTCTGAAATTCAGATAGCAGTTTCAGAACCCCAGCATGACTCAACCCAAATAAGACATCCCCCAGGCACATCATAATTAACTTCATTAAAGCTAATATGAAGGAGAAATTTCTGAAAGCAGCCAGACGTAAGAAAACCATAACCTACAAAGGGAAGAATATTAGAATGACTGCAGATCTCTCTGCTGAAAACTTTCAAGCCAGAAAAGGATGGTCATCGACTTTTAATCTCCTAAAACAAAATAACTTTCAACCCCAGATCCTGGATCCAACTAAACTGAGTTTCATTTATGATAGAGAAATTAAATACTTAAATGACAATCACATGTTCAAAAAATTTGCCATAACCAAAACAGCTCTTCAGGATATACTCAGACCTATCCTCCATAACAACCAGAACAATACTCTACCACAAAAGTAAACTCACTCAGAACCTTCTGATCAAATTCCAACTTCCAAAGTGGCAAAAGGATTAAAAATGTCCACTGGACTTTCAAAAAAACCGGTACCCAAAATTTTACCAGACTTATCAATATTCTCCATTAATTTGAATGGCTTAAACTGTCCTCTAAAGAGGCACAGGTTGGCTGCCTGGACACAAAAACTCAGGCCAAATATTTTCTGCATACAAGAATCTCATCTTGCCTTAAAAGATAAATATAGACTTGAGTTAAAGGATGATCATCCATATTTGAGGCAAATGGAAATGAGAAAAAAGCAGGTGTTGCAATTCTATTTGCAGATACAATAGGCTTTAAACCAACAAAAGTAAGGAAGGACAAGAATTGTTACTTCATATTTGTTAAGGGTAATACTCAATATGATGACATTTCAATTATTAATATCTATGCACCCAACCAGAATGCACCTCAATTTATAAGAGAAACTCTAACAGACATAAGCAATTTGATTTCCTCCAGTTCCATAATAGATTTTAATGCTCCTTTGGCAGTGTTGGATAGATCCTCCAATAAGAAGCTGATCAAAGAAATTTTAGATTTAAACCTAACCATCCAACATTTGGATTTAATAGACATCTACAGAACATTTCATCACAACAAAATTAATACACATATGTCTCATCAGCCCACGGAACATACTCCAAAATCGATCACATCTTAGGTCACAAGGCTAACCTCAGTAAATTTAAAGGAATAGAAATTATTCCTTGTATCGTCTCAGACCACCATGGAACAAAATTTGAACTCAGTAACAACAGTAATCTGCATACTCATACAAAAACATGGAAGTTAAATAACCTTATGCTGAATGATAGCTGGGTCATAGATGAGATTAAAAAGGAAATTGCCAAATTTTTGGAACAAGACGACAATGAAGACATGAATGATCAGATCCTCTGGGAAACCGCAAAGGCAGTCCTAAGAAGGAAATTTGTAGCACTGCAAGACTTCCCCATGATCATATCAATGTACACAGCTATGATTTAATAAAAAAAAAAAAGAGAGAGAGAGAGAGAGAGGAAGGTAAACCACAAAGGCAGTTCCTAAGATGGAAATTTGTAGCACTGAAAGCCTTCCTCAAGAGAACAGAAAGAAAGGAAGTTAACAACATAATGGGACATCTCAAGCAATTGGAAAAGGAAGAACATTTGAACCCCAAACCCAGGAGAAGAAAAGAAATAACCAAACTTAGAGCAGAATTAAATGAAATGGAAAACAAAAGAATTATGCAACAGATCAATAAATCAAAAAGTTGTTTTTTTGAAAAAGTCAATAAAATAGATAAACCTTTAGCTAACATAACCATGAAAAAAAGAGTAAAATCTCTAATTTCATCAATCAGAAATGACAAAGACGAAATAACAACAGACTCCTCAGAAATTAAAAAAAAATCCTTAACGAATATAACAAGAAACTTTATTCTGAGAAGTAGAAAAATCTAAAGGAAAATGACCAATACTTGGAAACACACCACCTTCCAAGACTTAGCCAGAATGAAGTGAAAATGTTGAACACACCTATATCAAGTTATGAAATACCATCAACCATACAAAATCTCCCTAAAAAGAAAGGCCTGGGACCAGATGGCTTCACATCAGAATTCTACCAAACCTTTAAAGAGGAACTAGTACCTATATTTCTCAACCTGTTCCAAAATATACAAAAAGAATGAATATTACCCAACATGTTCTATGAAGCAAACATCACCCTGATCCCCAAACCAGGAAAAGACCCAATAAGAAAATAAAATTATAGACCAAAATCACTAATGAATATAGATGCAAAAATATACAACAAGATCCTAACTAACAGAATCCAGCAACTCATCAAACAAATTATACATCATGACCAAGTCTGTTTTATCCCAGGGTCTCAAGACTGGTTCAATATCCATAAATCTATAAGTATAATTCAGCACATAAACAAACTAAAAAAGAAAGAACATATGATTCTCTCAGTTGATGCAGAAAAAGCTTTTGATAATATCCAATATCCCTTCATGATCATGACACTTAAGAAAATTGGTATAGAAGGGACATATCTTATACTGATAGAGGCCATCTGCAGCAAACCCACAGCCAATATCCTATTGAATGGAGTTAAATTGAAATCATTTCCACTCAGATAGGGAATCATACAAGGTTGTCCATTGTCTCCACTGCTCTTTAACATTGTAATGGAAGTTTTAGCCATCGCAATTAGGGAAGAAAAGGTGATCAAGGTTATCCCTATATAGTCAGAAGAGATCAAACTTTCGCTCTTCACAGATGATATGATTGTATATCTGGAAAACATGAGGGATTCTACTACAAAACTTTTTTTTTATTGTTAAATCATAGCTGTGTACATTAGTGCAATCGCCTGTACCCATTCTAGATGTGGCCCCACCCATTACCCTCCCTCCATACAAAACTCTTAGAAGTGATCAATGAATATAGCAGTGTCTCAGGTTACAAAATCAACATTCATAAATCAGTAGCCTTTGTATATACCAACAATAGTTAAGCTGAAAAAAGTTAAGGAATCTATTCCATTCACAGAGGGGCCAGCTCTGTGGAAGATGCAGTAAGGAAGAACTCAGGAGGAGATGGCCCAGTTGTCAGCTAAACCTGCTCCTGGGAAACTAGAATTGAAGCCACAGCAGCAAAGGATAAATCTTCAGACCAAAAAAAATGCAACCAAAAGGGAGAGGGGGATCAAATGGAAAACTGGACAAAATGACTAACCAAGAAACTGAAGAAGATTTACCTGAGAAAATAGAGACACTAAAACTGAGGAGAGTCTAGACTTGGAGGAAACATGGCAAAGAAGCCATGTCTGATTAGTTTCATGTACCACATCTTCTCAGTAGTCCCTCTCCCCCTTCTCAAACAATTTAGAGAAATATTTTTTATCAATTATCTTGTAAATGCGAGCTTTTTAGTAGCCCTAGAAACATTTCCAAGAGAGGAAATCCCACCACATCTCATTTTCTGGGTGGAAATGCCATTTTTTAACGGGAGAAATAATTCACTAGGTATTTGTTTTTTGGTACTGCCAGAGAATAGTGTGTACTGTGGAATTACGGTAGGCTTTGACTGTCTTGGGTGTCAGCTTTACATTACATAAATGAGGGGTTAGTTTTTATATCCCATAATACAAAGCATAGTACATGGCAATATGGAGTCACAATCTTGCATTTACTATCTTAAAATTTTAAATTACTTCTATTCTTATTTTGGTTTTTACTAGAATTTTTCCCTAATGGATTCCACTTCCTTGATCATGGCTCTCCCTGTCAAAATTGTGAACACTCTGTAACATCTTTAGTGGTGGTAGTCCTGTTTTCCTATTAACATTATTGATATGATGTGAAAGATTGAAAATTTGAATATATCACAAATATAATAACAATGTGTGAATTGGTGGAACTTATGTCACACCTTATCCACTTTTGAAGATACTGGTACCTGATATCCTCCTAGAAAAATCTTGTTTACAAATTGTAATCTGGAAAGTCACTGGAATGACAGTTTAAAAAAGAATAACAATTATAGCTTTTTATAGTTCAGATAAGAATTGTGTACACTCTCTGGGTGTAGGACACAGGTACAAAACCAATTTTTTACCTGTTATGTCTAAATTATAAAACCTAATGGCTTATACCCTCACATTAATCTCAAACACAAAGAATGAAAAAAAAAAGGCATACAAATTTAAATGTCGATACTGATCCTCAATACAAACACTACAATCTGAACTACAAAACAAAATTAAAATAAATCCTTATGTGCTGTGTTTGCATAATGAACAATCCGATGACCCTGTACTGGAGACTGCACCATGGGTCCAAATTTGTCCTATAAATACATTAGCATACCAAGCAGTCCAGGATCATCCACTAGGAAAACACCAAACCTTGCTTCCTGGTGAAATCTACTCCTGAGCTCAGCAGGTAAGTTCAAAGACACACTTCTCTTCCCTACGTGGAGGACTACATAGGCGTCCGCTCAAACGTGATGCTGAAAATCACTTATGAGGTTATGAAACTTCTGTCTCTAAAACTTGGAAGTCAAGGGATTTCAGCAAAATAAATGCTTCCTTCGTGTACATGTCTGATTTCCCATGAGAAGAAACTATGAGAAAGGACTTTTCACATTGTCTCCTTAGCTTTGAGGCCCATCCAGCACCTACCACTTTGTCTAAATATTGAAAGAGCCATGGACGTTCCACTCCATGTCATATACTCTAGACAGGTTTACTCATTTACCCTCTGGGCAGCTCTGTAAGGATGGCAGGGTCAGTCCCATTTCAAAGATGACCAAGCATAGCCTCACACAGCCTGAATCACCTCCGTAGATAAGTGGCCCAATTAGAATGAGGTTACACCTTTCACCCTCCCTAGAGGACCCTCACCAGCCTTGCTTTTAGAAGATGGGCTTCCAGGGCTTGAGAAATGATCACATCACAGTACCCTACTATTATGACCCCAACAGCCTTCACTCCACAACCCCTCTGAGAGATAAAGATGACAGAGGGGATGACATCCCAGCTTTATGCCAAGCACATGGGTGTAGGGCCCCATGAGTTGGAGGTTCCCTGAAGTGATGAGTGGATTCAAGTAGAAGCCTTGGGTCAGATGAGCCAGAGTGAAGGAGAGCAAGTATACTTTATATTTAATCTCCTTTAACCCTAAAAGTTATTCTCCTTTAAACCTTTCAGCCACCACTATGACCATTGTTCAGGTCGGGGTGCTGCCTTTACGTGATTCAGGGAGACAACTTTGCTATCTCCTGATCACCTTTTAACTTTGCAATACTCTAAAGTTTTATCAGGTTCTCTTGATACCACTAGGACACTAAATTCTCTCATCTCTCCCCAGACTGACAACAAGTGTCCCGTGTGGTGTTGTCCAACATTTTTTTGTTTGAATCCTGACCAACATGTATAACTTTAAAATCACATGATTGAAATTAAAACTATTTTCTAAATGAATATGACAGAAAAAAATGTATTGAAACAAGGGATAAAACACTTGCAAACTACATCTCAGATACTGGGTTATTATTCACCATTTCTGAACCACAATCTGCATCAACATGACTGGTAACCATGTTCAACAGAAAATTTGTATTAATGTACATGGGAACAATAAACATGTTAAAATATGCCAAAACCCTAAGTATTAATAAAGTATGAATGTAGATTCCAAGAATAACATTAAGTAGTAAAGACAAGCATACAAAAAAATTAGGGCTGTGACTCCACTTTTGGAAAAGGCTCTGAGAGTAGATTCATATACACCTCACTTACCTACAGGGACAGGTCTGGAGAGTGTGCACCATTCTTGAGAACAGAAGCTTTCTATCCAGAGGGTAGGAGTCTACAGAGTGAGAGACACAGAGTAATTTGAATTTAGGAACAGACTTTCATATATTGTGTGAAAGTCGGTATTCCAGGGGAAAAAAACATTTTGATAAATGCTTGTGAACAGATTGACAAAAATAATGTGCAATTGATTCATTACTTTGAAAATACATTCATTATTCCATTTCTGCTGAAATAAAGTGGATAATAACTAAATTGATGGTGTGCGTGTGTGTGTGTGTGCTTCTGTGTCATTTAACTTTATGACCAATATAAACACACGTGCAGCTTTACCTTCAATACACCCAGGGCATAGAACTGATCTCAGTTTCAGATACCCCAGGAAATGATGAATATGGAAAAACTGCTACCATGAGCTGAATAATTCCTGAAAACTCTGATACTTTCTTGCAAGCAAACATCCCAACCTCCTCCTCCCTTCCCCTTGCTATCTCCCTGGTCTGAGATGCTGAAAGCTGCAAATCTTGGATCCGGCCACCAGATGACAACCATGCTTTTTTCTTTCGCAACTAAAGAATTGGGATTGTTTCTTTACTATGTTTACAAATATGTTTGGTAAAACTGATATGTATAAAGCATAAATGTGAATTCCAAAACAGTTCCCTTTGCGGTTTATCCCAAATCTACACCATATTTATTCATCCCTACCTTCATCACTAAAGGTTGAGGCATCCATGCTGCAGAGGGTTCCCTCATTGGGAACAAAGCATTCACCCTCCATTACCCACCTCTGTACAAGCTTCCCAGACATTCTCTCAGCCCCTCAGTCATTGGCAGTCCGGGACTACAGCTGACACAGCTGTCTAGACGCTTCTTCACGTGTCCCATTGTCTCTCAGTCACCTCCTACCCACCCCAGGCTATCCTAAGTAGGCTGAGGACTGCCAAGGTGCACCAGAGCTGCCTCGTGTTTTATCCTATGGATGCCTCCATCCATGGTTATACTCATTCTTTTGCACAGTCAATAATTATGAACCTGACAAGAGACGATCCTTCAAGAAGGATCCTGAGTGGCAAAGTAGGCCTATTTCAAATAGAGTCAAACAGCCGCTGAATGCCTACAGGTACATACATACTATGACTTCCAGACAACCAAAAGCTGTTTAATTTGTGGGACTTGCAGAGCTCACCTGCCCAACCAGAGCTCACCAGACTCAGCCAATCAGGATGAAGTTGCATTGACCAATCATAACTCCACCTTAACAACCAATTAACAATACACAAGTTTCCATCCTTCTTTTGTATGTACTGAGCATATTGGGCATCTGAGCAGTAACGTTTGCTATAAACTGGAGCCCTGATCATCCCTGGAAAATGCCTGTTTTTACCTTGGATTAGGGGACTGTTTACTGTAATAAAGGCTCTTTCCTCCAAATTCCTCTTTAGACAACTTTTGTTCACACACTTATCAGCTTGCAGACATAATCATTCTAGACATAGCTTCATAAACTGGGTTTTAAGCTATCTTTTTTTGCTCATTATATAGGCATCCTGTAGAGTTGACTAATCGCTGCACGGTGATGTCTCCTGGTGACAGAAGCCTGAACCACAGTGTGAACATCACTGAGCATGAACGTGAAAGGAGGAGCTGTGTCTATTCAGGGCTACTGATGGTTTACAGACAGAAAATTTAATCTCCTACTATGCTAAACATAAAGCTTGGTGTGATAGTAATAAAAAGATAATTTCTCTTTTTATGCTTTGAGATCTATAGATAAATAGCAATCAACCTATAATTTTGTAACCCACATTTACGCTTATTATGACCATCTTTCCATGTAAATATATTTGTATGACATTTCAATTACTTCAACACATAATTATAATATTTTTAATATGGACCTGGTTTTACATCAAACACTGTGCTAGACTTTATTCCCCAGTACACTAGTTGAGAAAATTCAGTTTCCCTTACCTTAATTTCTATTACAAACATTAGTATATTTCATACTCATTTCCTATATATGCATATGTCTTTTTAAACATTTATTTATAAGTTCTTGAAGTGTCTTTTCAAAATCTGGGAAACAAAAAACTCCTATTAACTTAATGAAGTCAAAATACTATTGGTAGGTAAATAGCATGCTGTTAGCAGCCACTATTACCCTGAACAGCAATTTCATGTAGGGCACTTCTGGTGAGGCCCTACCAAGGCTGGGTGAGCCTATGTGCCTACATTTTTACCTTGTTTATTCACTTCCAAGGCCTATTGTCATAGACAAGCTAAGGAACAGGACTCCATGGTACATGACAAGGACCCAGGGCACTGTGTGTGCCCAATAAAGTGTTAACTAACTATAAAT
The DNA here is from genome assembly GCA_963574355.1 of Loris lydekkerianus. Classification (NCBI taxonomy): domain Eukaryota; kingdom Metazoa; phylum Chordata; class Mammalia; order Primates; family Lorisidae; genus Loris; species Loris lydekkerianus. The sequence continues at coordinate 9,343 of CAUYPK010048820.1, read as the reverse complement.
TTAGTCTAGAGTAAAAATGCTTGATTATATCACCATCTGAAGATAGGAAGATATAATGTAACCTATGACCCATGAAGAAAACGCCATCGAGCTTAAACTATGATGATTAATAACCTTACTAATACTTATTTTTACAGTTAGGACAAAAGTAACAAAGGGAAACAGGAAGGCAGAGCAGTTCTTTGTGGAGATATCGCCACTGCTCTCCAGAATTGCTTGCTTTTTATAAATAAAAGTTAAAATGTTGCCCAGGCCCAGTGGTTCACGCCTGTAATCCTAACACTCTGGGAGGCTGAGGTGGCTGGATTGCCTGACGTCACGAGTTCCAGACCAGCCAAAGCGAGAGACACTGTGTCTCAAGAAGAACAGCCAGGTGTTGTAGAGGGTGTCTGTAGTCCCAGCTACTTGGGAGGCTGAGGCAAGAGAATCGCTTGAGCCCAAGAGTTTGACCTTGCTGAGGGCTATGATGCCAGGGCACTCTATGGAGGATAACAAAGTGAAACTCCATCTCAATAAAAAAAGAGAGAAGAGAAATCTGGTTCTTGGCTGGAGGGAAGATGTCAACAGCTGCAGAGCAACAGGAAGGTCTCTAGTTTTATCTTAGACATGAAGCCCAGCTGCATCCTTGTCTGTGGGTTTCATGAGATATGCCTTAATAATAAATTCCTCTTTAAAAAAAAAAAAAAAAAGTGAAACTGTTGACCTCTCATCTGTTTCTCCGTTTACTGGCTTGGGTGACAGGTGAACAGACTCCTGTCTGGCAATAAAAGGATCTCCAAGGCTCTCTTAGGGACAAAGTGGGCCTCTTGCCTTGGTGCTGCCACACATAAGAAGGGAGGGCCTGTTTGGTGCTGCCCTGCTTTAACACTGCCCCCAAGAAACTTCCACACCTGGAACAAGGAGGAACCTCTTCTAGTCTTCAAAACAATGCAGGGAATTCACCATCCTACAGTCCAGGCAGCCCAGGAACATTAAGATTTGGAAGCTGACCGAGCCTAATGTAAGACTAATTATCATGTTGTTAATTGTCCATCAAAGTGGCTCCATGGTGATGTCTTAAGCACAAGGAAGGCCCAAACCAAATCTTGCATTTACTATCTTAAACATTTTGAATTGCTTCTATCCCCATTTTGTTTTTTATGAGAATTGTTCCCTAAAGTATACCATTTCCTTGGTCATTGCTCTCCCTGTCAGAATTGTAAACACAATGTAACATCTTTTGTGGTGTAGTCCTGTTTTCCTAGTAACATTATTAATGTTATGTAAAAGTTTGAATATTTGAGTATGTAATTTATATGATAACAATCTGTGAATTAGTGGAACTTACGTAACAAGTAATCCACTTTTGAAGATACTGGTACTTGAAATCCTCTTAGGGAAATTTTGCTTACAAATTTTAAGCTTGAAAGTCACTAAAATGACAGTTTAAAAAAGAATTACAATTAACAGTTTTTGTAGTTCAGATAAGGGTGTTAAGAATTGTTGGCTTGGCACCCATAGCACAATGGTTAGGTGCCAGCCACATACAACAAAACTGGTGGGTTCAAACCCAGCCTGGGCAAGCTAAACAACTGCAAGAAAAAAAACAGCCAGGTGTTATAACAGGCGCCTGTAGTCCCAGTTACTTGGGAGGCTGAGGCAAGAGAATTGCTTTAAGCCCAATTGGGAGGTTGCTATGAGCTGTGACACAACAGCACTTTACTGAGGGTGACATATTGAGACACTGTCTCAAACAACAACAACAAAAAAAAAAAAAAAAGAATTGTGTACACCCCCTGGCCTTAGGACAAAACCACAAAACTTACTTTTTACCTGTCACGTCCAAATTATAAAACCTAACTGGTTGTACCCTCACATTAATCTGAAATACACAAAGAATGAAAAGAAAAAGTGTACAAATTGAAATGTCCATATAGATCCTCAACATAGGCACTAAATGCTGAATTACAAAAGAAAACAAAAAGAAATCCTGGTGTTATGTGGCTGCATAATGCAAAATCTGAGGACTCTTCACTGGAGACTGCACCATGGATACAAATTTGTCCTACAAATACATTCACATACGAAGCAGTCCAGGGCAGCCATTAGGCAAAAACCAAACCTTGCTTCCCTGGTGAGATCTATCACTGACACACTTGTCTTCCCTTTGTGGGGACTAGATGGGTGTCTGCTCAAAAATATGATACTGAACACCACTTATGAGATTATGAAACATACAAAAGTGTAGACAACCTTCTGTCTCTAAAACTTGGAACTCAAGTGATATCAGCAAGATAAATGCTTCCTTCCTGTACATGTCTGATTTCTCATGAGAAGAAACTACGAGAAAGAACTTTTCACATTGTCTCCTTAGTTTTGAGGCCCATCCAGCACCTACTGCTTTGTCTAAATATTGAAAGAGCCATGGACGTTCCACTCCAGGTCATATACTCTGGACAAGTTTACTCATTTACCCTCTGGACAGCTCTTTAAGGATGGCAGGGTCAGTCCCATTTCAAAGATGACCAAGCATAGCCTCACACAGCCTGAATCGCCTCCCTAGATAAGTGGCCCAATTAGAATGAGGTCACACCTTCCACCCTCCCTAGAGGACCTTCACCAGCCTTGCTTTTAGAAGATGGGCTTCCAGGGCTTGAGAAATGATCACATCACAGTACCCTACTATTATGACCCCAACAGCTTTCACTCCACAACCCGTCTGATAGATAAAGATGACAGAAGGAATGACATCCCAGCCTTTATGCCAAGCACTGGGTGTAGGACCCCATGAGTTGGAGGTTCCCTGAAGTGGTGAGTGGATTCAAGTAGAAGCCTTGGGTCAGATGACCCAGAGTGAAGGAGAGCAAGTATACTTTAAATTTCATCTCCCTTAATCCTAAAAGCTATTCTCCATTAAACCTTTCAGCCACAACTATGACCATTGTTCAGGTCACGGTGCTGCCTTTACATGATTCAGGAAGACACCTTAGTTATCTCCTAAACAACTTTTAACTCTGCAATACTCTTAATTTTTTTTATCATTTTATCTTGATACTACTAGGGCTGTAAATGCTCTCATCTCCCCCCAGGCTGACAGGAGTGTCACCTGTGGTATTATCCAACATTTCTTTCTGTTTAAATCTTGACCAATATGTAAAGTCACATGATTGAAATTAAAAGTATTGTCAAAATGAATATAACACGAAAAATGTGTTAATACAAGGAAGAAAGCACTTACAAACTACATCTCAGATACTGGGTTATAATGCATGATTTCTGAACCACAATCTGTGTCAACATGACTGGTCACCACTTTCAACAGAAAATTTGCATTAATAAATATGGGAATAACAGACATGTTGAAATAAAACATGTTTGGCATGAAATATGCCAAAACCATCCGTATTAATAAAGTATTAATGTAAATTCAAAGAATAACATTAAGTGGAAGGGACAATTTAAAAAAAATTGTGCTGTGATTCCACTTTTGGAAAAGACTGTGAAAGTAGGTAAATATATTCACGTACACCTCACTTGCCTACACGGACACATCTGAAGAATGTGCTCCATTCTCTTGAGAACAGACACTTTCCATCCAGAGGGTAGCAGTCTAGTGAATGAGAGACACAGATTAGCTTTAATTTATGAATAGAATTTCATATATTGTTTGAAAGTCTGTATGCTGGGGGAAAAAACATTTTGATAAATGCTTGTGACTATATTCACAAAAAATAATGTACAATGGATTCATTAATTTCAAAATGCATTCATTATTCAAGTTGTGCTGAAACAAAATCTATAATAGTTGAATTGATGCTATTGTGTGTGCTTCTGTCTCATTTAACACTATCACAAAAATAAATACACCTGCAGCTTTAACTCGAATACATGCCGGGGATGGAACTTACCTCAATTTTAGATATACCAGGAAATGATGAACACAGAAAAATTGCTACCATGAGCTGAATAATTCCGGAAAACTCCGATGCCTTCTTGCAGCAAAGATCCCAACATTCTCCCTTCCCCTTGCTCATCTCCCTCATCTGAGATGCTGAGAGCCGCAATCTTGGATCCGGCCACCAGATGGCAACCACGTATTTTTCTTTAGTAACAAAGGATTTGGAATCCTTTGTTTACTGTGTTTACAAATAAGTTTCATAAAATTGACATGTATAAAGTATAAAACTGAATTCCAACACATTCCATTTGCGGTTTATCCCAAATCTACACCGTATTTACTCATCTCTTCCTTTGGCATCCACACTACAGAGGGTTCCCTCCCCGGGAACAAAGCATACAAACTCCATTGCCCACCTCTGTACAAGCTTCCCAGACATTCTCTCAGCCCCTCAGTCATTGGCAATCCTGGACTACAGCAGACAAACATGTCCATACACTTTTTCCCTGTGCCCCAACCTCTCTCAGTCATCTCCTACCTGCCCCAGGCTACCCGAAGTTGGCTGAGGACTGCCAAGGTGCCCCAGAGCTCCATCGTGTTTAATACTATGGATGTTCCCATCTATGGATGTGCTCATTCCTTTGCGCTGTAAATAATTATGAACCTGACAGAGCCAATCCTCCAAGAAGGACCCCGAGTAGCAAAGCAGGCCTATATTTATAATAGGGCCAAGTAGCCACTGACTGACCACTGGTACACCCGTACTGTGAGTTCCTGGCAACCCACAGCTTTTTAATTTTGGGCAATTGCAGAGCCCACGGGAGCCAACCAATCAGAGCTCACCTGCCTGGCCAATCAGCACTCAATTCTATGGACCAATCAGAACTCATATTTAACAACCAATTGACAATACACAAGTTTCAATCCTTCTTTTGCATAAACTGAGCAGGTCGGGCATCTGAGCGGTAACTTTTACTATCAACTGCAACCCTGATCTTCCTGAAAAATGGCTTTTTTTTACCTTGGATTGCAGACTGTTTACTGTCATAAAGGCTCTTTCCCCCAACTTCCTTTTGGAAAAACTTTTGTTCACACACTTATCAGTGTGCAGACAGAATCATTCGGGACATGGGTTCAGAAACTGGGCTTGAAGCTAGCTGTTTTTTCTTGCTCATTGTGTAGGCATCCTTGTAGAGCTGAGCACTCCTGGTATGTTGATGCTCCCTGGTGACAAAAGACTGAACTGCAACGTGAAAATCCCTGAGCAGGAAGGTGAAAAGGGGTCTATGGCACAATGGCACCCTACACAGCTTTCTGCAAATTTCAAGGCATTCCCATTCTGGGATACTGATGGTTTACAGACAGAAAGTTTATTCTCCTACTATGCTAAACATTAAACTTTTCATGTGAGAGGAATAGAATGATCATTTGTATTTTTATGCTTTGAGATCTATGGAAAGATAGCAATAAACCTATAATTGTGTAACCCATGACTGTCCTCACTGCAATATTCATATAGCGTTCTATTTTTTTAAGTAATTTATTTATTTTTATTGTTAAATCATAGCTGTGTACATTAGTGCAATCAAGGGGTACAATGTGCTGGTTTCATATACAATCTGAAATATTCTCATCAAACTGTTCAAGGTAGCCTGATATAGTGTTTTAATTACTTCACAACAAAATTTTCGTATGTTTAATATGGACTGGTATTACATCAGATAATGTCCTTGACTTTATTTCCTCAGCACCCAAGTTGAGAAAATTCAGTTTCCCTTATCTTGGTTTATATTAGTATATTGCATACTCAGCTCTTATGTATGGAAATGTCTCTTCAAACATTTTATGCTTTATTGAAATGTCTTTTGAAACACTTTAAACATATATGAATAGACGTTCATATATGGTTTGAAAGTCTTGGGAAAAGCATTTTTATAAACACTTGTGAACAGATTGACAAAAATAATGTACAATGGATTTATTAATTTGAAAATTCATTCATTATTCAATTTGTGCTGAAGCAAAGTAGATAATAGTTGAATTGATGGTGTTATGTGTGTTTATGTCTCATTTAACTTTATCACCAAAAAAAAAACACGTGACTCCACAGACCACCGGGGTGAGTCACACTTGAGCTGCCAGTGAACTCCTGATGTCCAGTTGGTGGAGACCTTTTGAACTTTCCTACTTGATCTGTGTTTGTGCTGATTGGGACAACTGGTTTGGAATTCTTGATCTGGGCCAATTAGACAGGGACTCTCTCAAGGTTATTCCCTGGTTGTGGTGTAGAGGGAGGGTCTGATTCTCCTCTACTAGTTATTGCCAGTGGGGGGAAGGGTGTCTTAATTGTTTGTATTCCTCCACAGCTGATATTTCCACCCAAAGTCAGTGATCCACTAGGATTGGTCAGAGTATAGCTAAATACAAGACAGACCCACCTAGCCCCATCATACCAACTGGATCCCCAGAGTCTCAGGCTGTAGTAGTGAATGGGACCTTGGTAAAGCCATAGGGGAAGAGCCATAGTCACCAATCCCATCACTCTGGTAAAGGGCTGATTAATTACATCTCTAGGAGCCCTCAATTTAATTCCACCTTACCAGTCTCTCTAAACAAATGGTGAAAAATACCCATGGGGTGGAATCAGTGGAAAAACTCAGGCAACACAAATAACCAGAATAGATCAAGTCCCCCAAGGTACAATAAAGAAGATGCAACAGAAGATTCTATTCATAAACAAATGGCTGAGATGTCAGAAATTGAGTTGAGAATTTGGATAGCAAATAAGATTAACAGAATTGAAGTAAAACTGGAATTAGAAGTTCAAGGAGTAATTCAAAAGATGGCTCAAGAATTCAATGAATTCAAAGATAAAATCACCAATGATTTTGACAAATTGAGACAAGAAGTTGCATCCCTCAAAGACCAGAGAAATACAAAAGAATCCCCCAGTAATAGGATACAGCAGGCAGAAGGAAGGATCTCGGACAATGTTGACAAAGGTTTTGAATGCTCCCAAATACTCAAAAAAGAAGAGAAATGCCGGGCTGTCCGGCAGGTCCAGAAGAGGGGAGAGTAGGGTGAGCCTGACTCTGTCCCCAGGGCTGAGCAGGATGGTGAGCGTCGGCAGCCCGAACAGGAACACATGGAGCCAGGAGTCTGTTGAAGCAGGAACTCAACTTTATTGTGTCAAGCAGCTGCTTATATAGAGCATGGGAAAGGGGTGGGGAAAGGAAGCGGGGAATGAGGTATGTGAAATGGTGTGATGGCTGGTATAACAGGGTTAGGCCAATGGCATGGTACCACGTTGGCTGTATCTAGGTAGAGGCAGTTTGAGGCCGGGCCTTGCTGAGTCATTGCTATGCAGAAGTAGCTTGATGGATCTACTTCTAGTCAGGCTCGGGAAGTTGCACTAGGCCTCAGGCACATGGCAGGGCCCAACAGAGAAATGGAGAGCAAAGATGGATCATTCCCGTGATTGGATTAAAGATGGCGGCCAAGTAATGGCTTCCCTGTAACTGGATACAGCAAGTCTGGGGAGACAAGACTCCAGGCATCTCTGGCAGGTGGTATCTGCCTATGATCTTCCCTTTGAGGATACAGGGAGCCAGCAAGGGACTTCTGGACCCAAGGAGGAGGACAATAACAGTGGAAAACTGGCAAGTGGCTGCGTGTGTTCAATCAACCTAATCATGCCAACAACCGTGAGTACAAGCAGCAGTGAGACTGCAAACTGGAAAGGCCTTACCTGTAAACTGTTTTGGTGTTCTTGGACTTGGCACTCAGTTGAGCTGCCTTGGGGAGAGCTTGAGCAAAAGTGTGGAGAACTTTGGGCATTGTCTGGGACCCCAGAATCAGCCACTGAGCTGGGCGAAGTAAGCCATTGTGAAAGAACTGCTCTGGCAAGCTCCGCCCTCAGGGTCCCAGAGCAAGGATCGGGAGGGACAAAGTAAACTAGTGACTGAGCAGCCTAAAGACGGGGAGTAAGTGGCCTTACAGCCTTAATCCTTAGGGGCAGAGTGAGAGGTTTTGGACCACTGGAGCCTTGGGCTGTTGCCTGGGTAGAGTGCCGTGACGTCACAGCTCATAGCAACCTCAAACTCCTGGGCTTGGCGCAGCCCAGACCTCCATAAGAGATGTGCAGCGACCCCGACCAGTGACCTGCACTCATCGGGCCTCCACATTCCCTGACAAGGAACTACAGGAGCCACACAACCCTGCATCCTCCCTCCTTTGTCCTCCCACCCTCCACACTAGCCCGTTCATCTGGCCAGGTACTCTGGTAGCTGCGTGCCCTCTGCAACCCTCCCTGCCTCTGCACAGAGCCCTTCTCCTGGCCAGAGACTGCTAGAGCCTTGGTTTCTCTGTGCCAAAGTCATTGGGCGCGAGGCACTCCCAGAACCATGCGCACCACCCTCAGCCCTGTTGCTGGATCCGGGTGTGTCACACACCGGAGCTGCTTCCACAAGCAGAACTCCCTAGCTAGAGCAGCCCCAGAGGAAGTACACAGGGTCACTCCCTACAAAGATCCAGCAATAATAGAGTGATCCTGCTGGGGTCTAATCTTGGAGAGACACCTCCTCAACTCTGAGGACAGCCAGAGGCAACGGTGAAAAACAATCATGAGGCGAAATCAACAGAAAAACTCCGGCAATATGAATAATCAGAGTAGGTCAACTCCCCCAAGGATCAATGGGGCAGAAACAAAACAAGACATCATTCACAAACAAATAGCTGCGATGTCAGAACTTGAATTCAGGATCTGGACAGCAAACAAGATCGAATTAAAATTCCAAAAGTTATCTCAAGAATTCAACGGATTCAAAGAGCAAATGACTAAAGATTTTGACACATTGAGACAAGAAGTTGCATCCCTCAAAGATCTGAGAAACACAGTAGAATCCCTCAGTAACAGAATGGAGCCAGCAGAACAAAGGATTTCTGACATTGAAGACAAAGCATTCGAGCGTGCCCAAACCCTCAAAGAAGAAGAGAAATGGAGAGCAAAACCAGACCACTCTCTCAGAGAGCTCTGGAATAATTCAAAGAAAATCAATATTCGTCTTATAGGGATCCCTGAAAGTGACAAAGTGGCTTCACAAGGCACAGAGTCTCTTCTCCAGGAGATTATGAAGGAGAACTTTCCAGATATGACAAGAGATTCCGAAATTCATATAGCAGACAGTTTCAGAACTCCAGCACGACTCAACCCAAATAAGACAACCCCCAGACACATCATTATCAATTTCACTAAAGTTAATATGAAGGAGAAAATTCTGAAAGGTGCCAGACGAAAGAAAACTATTACCTACCACGGGAAGAATTTTAGAATAACTGCAGATCTCTCTGCTGAAACCTTTCAAGCTAGAAGAGGATGGTCATCAACTTTTAATCTCCTAAAACAAAATAACTTTCAACCCAGGATCCTGTACCCAGCTAAACTGAGCTTCATTTATGATGGAGAAA